>QFDT01001854.1:0-23568 GCA_003315915.1 Macrolepiota dolichaula
ACGTTTGGACGAGGTGGGGAAGCCCGTAGAGGACTCCTGAGGCGTAGGTGCTGCGGACGAGGATGAGGGGGCCGAGGAAGACGAGGGTGAGGATGAGAGATCGTAGGGAACGATCTCCGAGGACATCTCCTGATAATAGGAGGCAATAGCACGGAGTGGCACATCTTCTGAGGAGTCAGAAGAAGCATCAGACACATCATCGAACAGCCAAGGCTGCGATGGGTAGTGGTGGCCGTATTCTCCTGACTCGATGAGCGCAGCAAGAACTTCTGGAAGTTCCTGCTCGTCGTAGAACATGTAAGGATGTCGCCATGTGGTACAATTATCCGTGACCGGATAGGGGCGCCATCCATTCTCAATGGCTGCCATCCAGCACATAGGATACGTGCTAAGGACTTCACCGTCTCCAACAATGTGGCGGTAGGGAGCTGCGTGCATAGCTCGTTGCAGAACTGCGTTAAGCTCGGCACAGTTGTAGACAGGGGGGAGAGGTGTGAGCCTGTAATCAGAGGTGTGTCCAGCGATAACCCTGAGAAGGTTCTGGCCCTCAGGAACTAGGACGTGAGTCCCTGGGTCCATAACAAGCTAGGGTTGGTAGCATATGACGTCAGGCCACTATGTGTACCTAGGTAATATCTTTATTCCGATGTGTGGCCAGCAGCTATCGAACAATTGATAACTAGCTGGCACCTGGCTATTGGTACTTGGGATGGTTTGCAGTGTCTCGCGAGCCCAATTGCTCGCAAGGTATCTCCTCACTAGCCAGCCCTTCCAATGTGTGTCTTGGTTTGATTCTGGGGTGCTAACTAGTGCAGCTGTGCACTGACTAATCTCTGAGCCTGAGCCGTAGCTAGACTACTATATTCACAAACCGGCCTTGGAGGGGTTGTGTTATTCTAAATAGACTGACGTTGCTAACCACTTTGGGTGAATAGGGTTGCGTTGCTAGACCTCAGGGCCCATTTGCCTTAGTGATCTGTTGATCTACTGATCCGGGGCACTATAGATAGTCGTAGCGAGACACTTGAGCATGCTAGCGAGGCTCCTCTTGCTAGGTGGACTTGTAGCTAAGGGTATGTTCGTCCGAAGCTAATAGTATTATTCCTTGATACTGTACACTTTTCTGGTAAAGGGTACTAATGACTGGTTTCTCTAGTGAGGTTCACAGCTAGGTACTAGATCACTCCTAGTGAGGGTTCCTTGATGTTACTAACTTTCTAACTAGTGATATGCCTAGTTCCTGCAATGGATTCACAATTGAAATTGTTTTGGCCGTAACACTGCAACCAAGCCCTACAGAGACGGGACTGGCAGCAAAACTTTGTTGAAGATGTGCACTAAAAGTGTTGGACATTAGACCTATGGTTAGTTCTTCTCAACTTCCCTCTTTTTCTTGTGGTGATAGTTATAGGGGAATAGCAAAACCTTTTTCTGCTCCCTCCACATTCCCAGATATTGCTTTCCTTCTCTGTTGTTTCTGTTCATTGACTTCCGCTTTGTTATTGCAGCTGGCGCCACTTCTCTCCTTCATGTTCAAACTACTAGTCTAGTTTCCTATATCCCTCGACTCGGCTTGCTCGGCTCGCCTCATCTCAGAATCAATAGTCTATCATCTCTCTGCCTCTTGTCTTATTTTGTTTCTTGTTTCGGCCTAGGGACTGCTATCGTGCACCTGTTTGTACTTAAGTAGATCTTAGTGCAATAAAATTGGATTTTTTTTTTTAAAAAAAAGAGAGTATGGGCATTACTACCTATTGCAGCCTTAGCTGTTCAATGACTTGTCTGATGCTTCTTCTGACTTCTTAGAAGATTTTTTTGTTGACATGGTAACACGTGACATGCTCTTCATCACATGACTTGTGATCTTGCCATACATTGACAAATGATCCTTGTCAACATGATGCTGTGTGATAACCGCATGGACATCAATTATGCTTCTTTTCTATTAATATATACAATAGAGTAGGAACACATTGCTCTTGCACCTTGTCTGCATGTTGAGCGATGCAGGTAGTTTACCTAGGGTAGATGCTTAGTCATTGGACTATCTGTATGGTATATAAGGACTTCATCCAGTATGCATAATAAGAACTTTCTCTCTGTTCTCTACATTGCGCATATAACTTGCTCTAAAAGCTCTTCAAGCTCCTCAACACCAATTCACTCTGTAAGTGCATGCATTCTACCTCATAGTACACCACTACGCAACATTCTGCTGTTAACAGGTTATAGGCCCCAGATAGTCTGTACGACAAGTGAACAGCTCTGTGCAATGGCACTCTTCAGCACATCTGCACAAGCTAATCCACTTGACAAGGGCAGTCCATATGACCTTGTTAGGCAGAGTGAACCATGTTCCATGGCCAGCTCTGTTACCCTGACATTGTGCAGCCCACGTACGACTCTATGGCAACCATAGCTCGTTGATGCATCCATTCGCTGTCTTCAGAAGCTTACACAATCTTTTCCAGATATCTTTACAATGTCACAAGCTCTCATTGCTACTTTGCCTGTTCTCCAAGGAGCCATTGACTACGATGAGTGGCAGTATGAGGTTGGCATGGTCTTGGACCAGTACATGATGCTGTTGCGTGATGGGATGATTACAACCCTGGGCGCATGTATGAGGGGAGTTTACACCCTTCCTGTGGCGGCAACATCACCACTGACAATGGAGGAGAATATGGATATCACAAATTGGCACATGGTAAATTGCGCCGCACTCACAATCATTTCAAACAAGCTGTCCCGCGATCTCCGCAGGCACAGCCATACCACTGCCCATGCGCTGTGGCAGGACCTGAACACTCGGTTTGGGACTGCTGGCATTCCGGAGGTAATAGTCGTGGTCGACGCGATTCAAGGGTTTGCCTTCTCAGGCAAGGTTGATCCCACAATGGAGATCACCATATGGAATAACCATATCTGCACCCTTCAAGCCCAAGGGCTCACCATCTCCAAGCCTCTACAGGCTATCATGCTAATCCAGTGCATTCCTGACAAATGGGAATACCATCGCACCTCCCTCCAGACACAGTACCAGAATACATTTTCCACCCTCACCATTAACATTGTCTCCAATACCCTCCGCGCCGCATTTCACACCTCCTCGTCCTCCGCCTCCGCCGCTCGCTTCTCTGGGGTCCACCCAGGTGGGAAAAATCCCAACTGGAAGAACCAAAAGGGGAAAGGTCCCCAGAACCAGAACCAGAATCAGAACCAGTCCCGGCCACAAGGCCAGCGTAATCTGCAGGGACAGGGTCAGAATCAAGGTCAGAGTTTGGGACCTGGACCAAAAAACCCTCAGCCAAACCAGCCATCCTCCAATCAGGAGGAAGAGAAGAAGAAGAATTCTCATTGTGGTGGAAAGAAGAAGAAGGCCGCGATTGCCGCAGCCCAGCAGGCTTCTGCCTCTGGGTCATCTGACCTGTTTGTCCAACCACCTGGCTCCAGACTCGCAATTGCCAACCAGGCGACTCACAACCCTCCGCCTGGTCCATCTACATTCACATCTGGTTTTGCCCTCGCCTGCTCCGCTGAGCACTCCGCTTCCCCCACTGCCCACACATTGCTTGCTTGTATGAGTGAGACAGAATCTCTTTTGGTCCCTCAGGACCTTGCCATGACGGCAACCAATGTTGCGTGGGAAACCCCCACGCAATCTAAGAGATCTGTGACTGCTCTGCAGCGTGCGCAGCATTGTGCCCAAATTGGGTACAAGAAGAGGTTGTCAGAGAAGTTCCCCTGCGCTTCCTCCGCAGAGTGGGAATAGAGTGGGTTCAAAGACCCCTTCTGGCAGAGGACTACCCCATGTCCTCCCTCTCCCTTGATCTTCTCCTCCGTCAACAATATGGAGGTAGATGACGACACCGTCTCTCTTGGGATGCCATACGGAAGTGATTCCTACTCGTATGTACCTTCCTTTTTGCATTGTTCCCTCACTCACAATTGTTCCCAGACTCCTCCCATCCCCACGCAAACCTGCAAGGATGTGATGAGCGTGGTTGAGGGCTGGATTTGTAATATGAACAATTATGATACTTTGTTGTCTGCTGTTGATTGTGCTGAGGCTAGCTCCCCAAAATATAATTTTTCTGCACTTGTATTGAGCGTGACTGAGGAGAACACAAAACCATCTGCAAGATGTGAAAAGAGCAATTGCATAGACTGCAACACTCTAATAACTTATGCACAGGGACCACCTGCTGTATGGACGCTGGACTCAGGTGCTTCAATGCACTTTACGCCCCATATGAGTGATTTCGTCCAATTCAAAGAAGGGAACTTTGGAACAGTCGGCACCGCAGGAAATACCATGCCTCTTCCTATTAAGGGTCGAGGAACTGTGATCATACAGCACCACTTGCACCTTAAACCAAAAATAACCCACTTGTGGCCTGTTTATTATGTACCAGGATTTTGGAATAGACTTCTTTTGATTGGCACCTTTCTTAAGGCGAGTCTTCAATCAGAAGCTAATTTAAATGAAACTAGACTTGTTACACCACAAGGCAATTCATGGATGTTCGCTAAACCGGCGAAACATGATGTATCCTTGCATCACATCCACTCACGCATACTCTATAATCATGCGGTGGGCGAATCCGTGACATTAGAAGCCTCATTATTTGATCTATGGCATCATTGCCTCAGGCATCCTTCCAATCAAGTCCTTCAGAAGGCCCAAGAGAATTTGTTCAGCATACCACCCATTGATATCATGATAAAACATCTATGCAAAGGTTGTGCCCTTGGTAAAATGCACCAGAAGCACTTTCTGCTCCAGAAGCCCAAGGCGTGCAAATACCTGGAGGTTGTACACACCGACCTCATGGAATTCCCAACAACTTCCTACCACAAATTTAAGTGGGTCATCACGTTCCTCAACGAGTACTCTGCCCGTGCCGTCATTGTTCTTTTACGCTCAAAAGTGGAAACACTGACTGCTTTCAAGCAGTTCATGGAAATAATAAAAGCAGAACAAGCCGGGTATAGGATTCAACGTCTTCACTCCAATAATGGAGGGGAGTTCACATTGAAGACATTTGAGGAATTCCTATTGCTAAATGGTATCAAGCACACAACGTCTGCACCACACATGCATCAACAGAACAGTCAAGTGAAGCACTTTAATCAGACGCTCCGAGAAAAGGCCAAGGCCATGCGCTTATATGCAAACCTTGCTCCATCATACTGGGAGTTCACAGTCTGAACCACTGCCTTTTTGTACAATTGTACTCCCATTCAACATCTCAAATGGAAGACCCCATATGAAGTCTATACTGGCATAAAACCAGATATGCAATGAACAAAAATATTTGGATGTGGAGCCTATGTATTTATTCCCTCCGAGATGCACAAGGATAAACAAAGTCCGCACTCAGAGCCAATGATCTTCGTCGGATATGATGGTGATGGCGTCAACTACATATTTATCCGCCTTCATCAAGGGAATGCAATCTTCAGATTGCCCACAGCCATTTTCGACGAGAGTTGGTATCCTCATAAACCCATAGATCCAACTAGACGTAACGAGGTGATAGAGAGAGGATCAATTCCTCCACCTGATCCCCCTGCCCCTGGCAGTGGCAATGCTCCACCACCTCCTCCCTCAAATTTCAGTCTGGGAGCTCCACCAGCTCCACTTCCACTGCCTTCAGGATCGAGTGCTCCACCTGCACTTTCCCAGGGTCAACTGCCACGTGGCTGCCGTGTCACAGTGCATACCCCTTCTACTTCCCAAAGTGCTTCTCCAGTACCGAAGGGAGAATCAAGAAGCCCAACACCATTGGACTACACCCCTGTTCCTGATTCAACCTCTCAACCTGAGGTTGGGCCATCAAATTGGCCTGCTTCTCCAGCAATGCTGGAACAGGAAAGACAACTATTCATGCAGGGGAGGACTCCTTCACTGGAGCCTGTGCGCCGATTCACGCTAATGTGCTAGTTAGGTAGTAGAAGTGAAATCAATATATAATCACTATAATTCGCAATGGGTCACTAAGTTCACCACTACTAACTGCTAGTGCTCGCGAACGAGTTTCAAAGGGGAGATAATCAAATAGGTAGATAGGGGTGGAGGGTGGTAGTAGCTAGCGAGATGTCTCACTAGTAGTTTCGGTAGCTAGTGAGTGGGGGCTCACTAATGGGGTGGTCGCTAGATGACGACGGACAAGGTTGTTTAATTGAAATGTAACTTCGAATCCTAAATGACGGCTACGTCACTATAGATACCAAGATAAAGGATTCGCAAGGATAGTTAATAGGCCAGTAGCTAGCTGCACTGTGGTTATACCCTCCCAATCTAGTGAATGTACCGACTTGTACCTTCTTGATACAAGATGCGATGAGAACGCTAGTGATTGTTTGTCGATCAACTTGCTATATCCAATCTATAGGAATTCTTGTTAATCTAATCTCACTTCCTTAATCTGAGGTCTCTATTGACCGAAGCTAAATCTTAATTCACACTAGACAAGTCACTTAATAAATCACTTATATATGATCTATCACTAGACGAGCTGGCAAGATTGCTTGCCCAACACGCTCGCTAGCAAGGGGTATTTATACATCGCGAGACTAACTAGATTACATATGACAGAACAGTAAAATATCGGATTATCGGACGGTCGGGCTTCTGCTAGCTACCCTATAACCTGGGTTGAGGGTTCGCTAGGCCAATCGGAGGCCTATCTAGTTATCCCTGATGGGTGTCCGTATGGATGGTGCTCTCGCGAGCAATAATACCTAGCTACATCCGTCGGTAGCTAGGG
Source organism: Macrolepiota dolichaula (assembly GCA_003315915.1). Lineage (NCBI taxonomy): Eukaryota > Fungi > Basidiomycota > Agaricomycetes > Agaricales > Agaricaceae > Macrolepiota > Macrolepiota dolichaula. The sequence goes on from QFDT01001854.1 coordinate 6,774, forward strand.
TCGGTAGCATATGACGTCAGGCTGTCATGTGTGCCTAGTTATCATCTTTATTCCAACGTGTGGTCAATCTCTATCGAGCGACCAATAACTAGCTGGCTCCTTGCTATTGGTACTTGGGATGGCTTTACTGTGCCTCACAGGCCTGATTGCTCACGAGGTATCTCCTCGCTAGCTGGCCCTTCCGACGTGTGTCTCGGTTCGATTCTGAGGGGGGGCTAACTAACGCAGCTGTGCGCTGACTAATCGATAGGATTGAGCCATAGCTAGAACATTATATTGTGAACTGTTCTCGATGAACTGTAGATTCTAAATGAACTGACGTCGCTAGCCGTTTCGGGTGAATAGGGTTGCGCTCGCTAGACCTCAGGGCCCATTCGCCTTAGTGATCCGTTGATCTACTGATCCGGGGTGCTATAGATAGTCGTAGCAAGACACTTCAATGTGCTAGCGAGGCTCCGCTCACTAGCTAGACCTGTAGCTAAGGGTATGTTTGTCCAAAGCTAATAGTATTCCTCCTCGATACTGTACGCTTTTCTGGTAAAGGGTACTAATGACCAGTTCCTCTAGTGAGGTTCATAGCTAGGTACTATATCACTTCTAGCAAGGGTTCCTTAATGTTACTAGCGTCCTAACTAGTGATATTCCTAGCTCCTGTAATGGATTCACGATTGAAATTGTTTTGGCCATAACAATGCACCCAAAGCGAGTACCGCTTTGTCCCAATAACATCTATGGTAAAAGGGCTCATCCAGTCAAAACTCTATGCGGATATGATCACAGAGAGTGGGTTCCTCCGCAAGAACGAGCTGTATGGTTGTGCGCTAACTACTGGCATGATAATCGACCTCCTGCACAAAATATGCCTGACAATGAGGCAGGTGCACGTCTGCGTCAAATGCGCTGCAACTTCAACAAGCGTGAAACAACGTGAAATCCCGTATTTGACACATGGCAGACTGATGAACCAGCGGATCAAATGGAAGAAGATCTGGTAGCTCAACTTGCGAAAGAAGGGGGAGTAAAATTTATTGACTATTTAATTGTACAGGCAAATTCCACCAAGGTTAAAAATAACATTCCAAAGCAGCATCAAGATTTAGTGAAATTACCCGCTGAAGAACATGCTAAATGGGATAGCGCTGAGAATGACAAAATGAAAGCACTTAAGGATTGACAAGTATATGAACTAGTCGATCTCCCAAAGAGAAGGAGAGCGATTAAAAATTGCTGGGTTTATACCACCAAGTCCAATGGTAGATATAGGGCTAGGCTAGTGGCAAAAGGTTTCTCACAAATCAAGGGCATCGATTTTGATGAACTATTCTCACCAGTTGTCCGATATGAGTCCACGTGTATACTACTTGCATTAGCGGCTCTAGAAGATTGGGATATAGAAGGTCTAGACGTGAAAACCGCCTATTTATATGGACACCTTGAGGAAGAGATATTTATGGAGCAGCCAGAAGGACATGTCATTTCTGGCCAAGAGAAAAAGGTGTGGAGGTTGCATCGTGCATTATATGGCCTTAAGCAAGCCGGCTTATCCTGGTGGCGCAAAGTATTCACGTCAATGATAACCCTAGGATTTAAGTGATGTAAATCTGATGCCAGCGTATATATTTATGTCAATCCAAAGACTGGCAAGCTTGTCATTGCCATTGTCTATGTTGACGACATGCTGTTTATGGGAAATGACTCCGCCCTTCTGAAGAAGAAGAAAGGAGAATTCATGAAGCGATGGGATTGTAGGGAAACCTCAGGAACAGAGTTCCTTGGCATGACAATCCATTGGGATAGAAAGAATTGCATGATCTACCTAGATCAATGGGACTACCTAGATAAGATTCTAAAGAAGTTCAATATGATTGACGCAAAACCTGCAAAAACACCTCTCCCAGAAGGCTATCAAGCCGTTGCAAATCCCGGTGAGCCCATTCCGGTGCTCCAAACACGCTTCCAGCAGGTGATTGGCTCCTTGATGTACCTAATGATCAGCACGCGACCAGACATTGCACATGCTGTGACACAACTATCAAGGCACACTCACAGCCCCAGTCAAGAACATCTTGACCATGCGTATTACATAATGTGCTATCTCAACGCGACATGCCTTTACTGTATCACCATGAACAGAAAAGGGGGAGAAGGTATCATTGCCTTCAGTGACAGCAATTGGGGAGCTGATCCCAACACAAGACGGTCTCAGTCCGGATACTTTGTGTCATTTGCACAATCCGCAGTGACGTGGGTTTCTAGGATGCAGAAGACTGTTGCATTATCTTCTACGGAAGCCGAGTATATGGCACTCTCAGACGCAAGTCGCCAATTAGTCTGGATTAAGCAATTATTAGGCGAGCTTAATTTCAGCCTTCCACCCCTTCCTTTGCACAGTGACAATATGGGGTTGCTATTCTTATCGCAAAACAAAGCAGTAGAGAAGCGGTTGAAACACATTGACATACACTATCACTACATAAGAGAAGTGGTTGAAAATAGGATGATTGAAACCGCACAAATCAAGGGAACCAAAAATCCTGCTGATCTCCTTACCAAAAATCTCAGCACAGTTAAGTTTAATTACTTCTGTGATAACTTCTATGGGCTCGAGTTTGTCTCACCCAAATTGCGCTGAGGAGTGCGTTATAAATACCTATAATACATGCTTGAGCACAAAGAGCGTCTTCGCACATGTGACTCTGAGCAAGGGGAGTGTTGACACGGTAACACATGACATGCTCTTCATCACATGACTTGTGATCTTGCCATACATTGACAAATGATCCTTGTCAACACAATGCTGTGTGATAACCGCATGGACATCAATTATGCTTCTTTTCTATTAATATATACAATAGAGTAGGAACGCATTGCTCTTGCACCTTGTCTGCATGTTGAGCGATGCAGGTAGTTTACCTAGGGTAGATGCTTAGTCATTGGACTATCTGTATGGTATATAAGGACTTCATCCAGTATGCATAATAAGAACTTTCTCTCTGTTCTCTACATTGCGCATATAACTTGCTCTAAAAGCTCTTCAAGCTCCTCAACACCAATTCACTCTGTAAGTGCATGCATTCTACCTCATAGTACACTGCTACGCAACGTTCTGCTGTTAACAGTTTTCCTCCATGCCATCGCCTCCTATTATTAGAAAATGTCCTTGGAGATTGTTTCCTACAATCTCTCATATTTCTTCTTGTTCTTCTTGTCTTCCTCAGCCTCCTTGTCCTCCTCCACAGCACTTACACCTCAGGAATTATCCATGAGCTTCCCCACCTTGTCCAAATGTTCTACTGCTTCTGGTAATGATAAATTAGAATAAATAGAACATTATAGTAGCTTATGGACTACAATCTTAGATACAAACTGACTCAGTGGACATTGTGTAGTGTACTACTAGTTTCTCTTTGATTGTTGACTAAGGGCTGATAACCACCATGCTTCAACATTATTAAGTGCTTACTGATACAGTGGTATTGTAACTTGCCAATTCACTTATTAGCAGGCTGGTTAAGGATCTTGATGTTATGGTTCACTTAGAAGGCACCATGAGGATGGCCGCTAGGCTAGTCAACACTGAAGGACCACTTCAACGATCACCTTTGGCTGACAACACTAGTTGTCCTGGAGTACTGAACAGAAACTGATATCTTCTGCTGTTGACAAACAGAAGAACACTAAGTTCACTCAAGGGAATACAACAACTGAGTTATATTTGAGAAAGAGAAAGAGGACAAGAGTAAAGAGGGAGACAAATGAAAGGTTGAAGCTGAAGCTTCAACTACAGAACAGTCCATTATTCATACAATTTGAGATACTTCTATCTTTACTATTTTGTCCATTGCTAATTAGGAGGAGACACTGCTAACAGGATTGGAAGGGACATTGGAATGAGATGGCGTTCCGGGAATGGAAGCTTGTTGTGAAATGGAAGATGATGGATCTACAGAATCCATACTGTCAGAGTTCTCTTGATCTGAAGGCAATGATGAGGTGGAGAAGTAGCTGATACTAAGATCAACAGGGGAGTTGGTCCAGCAGAGGTCATAGGGTTGGCCCATCAGGTACAGGTGAGTGAAGGATGTATCTCCAACAATCTGCCTCCATCTGTAGTTGTTGGCTCTGGTAAGTGCAGGCTGAGCAATTGTAGTCTTGTAGAGTCTGTGCCAATAGATATGGATGAATGGTGAATTATCCCATACCTGGCAAAGGTAGTGGTTGAGGTACTGGGACTCATACCAAGGGGGCAGAGGGGTTCTGTGTAGAGAGGTAGATTGGCCCAGTACTTCTTTGTAGTCCGGAATGTTGAGTAGTTCAAGGTACCACTTGTATAGCCAGTGTAAGGGGTTTGTCGTTGTTACAAACAAAACAATTTCAATCGTGAATCCATTACAGGAACTAGGAATACCACTAGTTATGATGCTAGTAGCATCAAGGAACCCTTGCTAGGAGTGATATAGTACCTAGCTATGAACCTCACTAGAGAGACCAGTCATTAGTATCCTTTACCAGAAAGGTGTACAGTATTGAGGAGGAATACTATTAGCTTTGGACAAACATACCCTTAGCTACAGGTCTACCTAGTGAGCGGAGCCTTGCTAGCTTGTCCAAAGTGTCTCGCTACAACTATCTATAGCGTCTTGGATCAGTAGATCAACAGATCACTAAGACAAATGGGCCCTGAGGTCTAGCAGGCACGACCCTATTCACCCAAAATGGCTAGCAACATCAGTCTATCTAGAAGCAACTCATTAAGGCTGGTTTGCAAATATGGTACTCTAGCTATGGCCCAAGCCTAGCAATTAGTCAGTGCACAGCCGCACTAGCAAACCCCTCAGAATCAAACCAAGACAGGTGTTGGAAGGGCTGGCTAGTGAAGGAAATACCTCGCAGGTATTTGAGCTCACAAGGCACTGCAAAGCCGCTCCGGGTACCAATAGAAGGGGCCCTGTTAGTTAGCAACTGCTTGATAACTCACGGCCACACATTGGAATAAAGATAATACTTAGGTATGCCTGACAGCCTGATGTCATATGCTACTGACCCTAGCTACCGACAGATGTAGCTAGGTACTATAGCTCACAAGAGCACTGTTCATACAGACACATATCAGGGATAACTAGATAGGCTTCCGATTGGTCTAACAAGCCCTCAGCTCAGGTCATAGGGTAGTTAGCGGAAGTCCAACTGTCCAATAATCCGATATTTTACTGTTTGGTCATATGTAATCTAGTTAGTCTTGCAATGTATAAATACCCCTCACTTGTGAGCAGGTCGGGCAAGCAATCTTGCCAGCTCGTCTAGTGATAGATTATATATAAGTGATTTATTAAGTGACTTGTCTAGTGTGAATTAAGATTTAGCTTCAGTCAATAGAGGCCTCAGATTAAGAAAGTGAGATTAGATTAACAAGAATTCCTATAGATTGGATATAGCAAGTTGACTGTTATGACCTGCCTAAGTGATCAACTCAGGTTGCAACAAGTGATGAAGACTTGAGGGCAATGAGAGAGTAGAGAGGGGAATTAACAAGTTGGTAAAGCATAAGGAATACAGCAGAGTATCTAGGTGTATATATACTACTGGGGTATTCCTACTGGAGAGTCTATAACAGCAGCTGAGTAAGTATGACATAGTGGCTGAGTAAACAATGGAGCGGTTGCAGGTAGAGAAGTAGCAGACAGTTAACAGGTCCATGACAAGCGGAGCGCTGATAGGAATGGATGGATATTATAGTACACAATAGCCCCCAAGGGAATATAACATTACCTCCTTTTTATGCTCTGTGACCACACAGCTAACCAATGATGAATCATGTGAGGTCTTTCTTGGTCGGTCCAGCATAGAACTTGTTGTCAACAGTACTGTGTGCGATGAATAATTTGGCATGATCTGGTCCTCCTGCAAACATGGCGATCTTGATACCTTTCATGGTGCCCCAAGTGTTGGGCTTGTTGATGAGTGGAGTGGCAAGGATGTGGTTGATGTATTGTTTGTCGAGTTCTCCGTTGTTGAGGAGCATAGTAAATGTGCTGGGGAATTCCCATTCCCTAACTTCTTTTGGGCCTACTTGTTCCGGTGCCATCAGGAAGGAGAGCATGTTCTTGACTTCCAGGGCAATAGCTGGGATGCATCTGATTTTTTCTTCGCCTTCTTTTGCCTCTTTCTCTTCTCTGTCAGTTTTGCCTGTCCTCCTAGCCTTCCTGGTTTCCAGCGGGTACAGGTCTGTGCCCATTAGGAGTTGTGCTAGCTTGACAGCTCCTTCTTCTTTGTCGTTTCCATTGTAGTGTATGAGGACAAGTACCTTGGATAGTATGGAGCATAGGGATAGTAGTTTCCCTCCAATGTCAGTGTTGATGAAGTCCTCTAGGTCAACCTGTATGTCTTCTACATGGTTGATGGCTTGGTTGTGTCTCCTCTGTCCTTGGGTGGCTGCTTGAATTCATGGTGAGATTGTGGTTAAGACCAGTTGTGTGTCTTTCATTGCCAATTTGGCTGCCATTACTGCCTTCTGTATGTTGGAGATGTTGTTGACACATCCTAGCATTTCGTCAATGGACACTCCCTTCCTGTGTTCAGTGATCATCTGGGTGATGGACAATGTAACTTTGTCCATGGTGATGTCTTGCATGATGGAGTTGTGGGCTTGGGGTTCCTCTGTGTTGAGGAGCAAAGCAACGGATTGGCAGTTTTTGGTAGAGGACATGGTTCAAAGAGTGCAATTGATGATTGGTTTTGGCAATTTCTGCCCCCCCTTTATAGTTTTGCCTTGCTCTGCAAGGGACTTCTTGTAGTCCTCCAATGTTTCCTGTGCATTTCCTAATGAGGATGCGGGTATCCATGAGTCATGTTCGTCTCCATATCCCTTCCAGTGCACTAAGTATTGCGTTCCTCTACCCCTTTTGCATTCTCCTCGGATTTCTTCTTCTCCAATTAGTACTGGTGGCGGTGGTGTTGGCGTTTCTTGGCCCGTGTAGTTCGGTGTTCAGTGTGGCATTAGTAGCAATTCATTAAACACATTGTGTATGACCCAGTCTTGTGGCAGCTTTAGACGGTATGCTGATATTCCTATCTGTTCAGTGATTTGGAATGGGCTGTATCTTTGGTTGTTGAGCTTCTCCATGGGTCTGTTGGTTTTGATGTTTGTCCCTTTGAGCCATACCCATTGTCCTATTGTTTTTTTTTTTTTTTTTTTTAAATCCAGTTTTATTGCACTAGTATCTAACTAAGTACAAACGGGCACGTGATAGCAGTCCCAAGTCCGAAATGCCAAGACAATACAGACTAATTCCAGAGAAATGACAAACTACTGTGTCCGAGACGAGACGAGCGAAGTGAGTCGAGTTGAGGAAAAGAAGAAAAACTAAGCTAGTAGTCCGAATATGAAATTGAGAAGTGGCGCCAACCGCAATAACAAAGTGGAAGTCAACAAACAGAAATGACAGAGAAAAGAAGCAGATCCAGGAATGTGGAGGGGGCAGAAAAAGGTTTTGCTATTCCCCTGTAACTACCGCCACAAGAAAAAGAGGAGAGTTTTGAAATACTAACCGTAAGTCCGATGTCCAATGCTTTAGTGCACATCTTCGACAAAATTTTGCTGCCGATCCCATCTCCATAAGGCTCGGTTGCAAATAACCTCTCTCCACTGAGGGTCCCCATCGTCAGGGGGGAAGGCGAACGCCAATGGGTTGTCGTCCAGGAATTTTATGAGCCACGCCAAGTTGTCGTAGTGCCCATTTGAGAACAGCCGCTTGAACCACGGACAGTCTTGGATAATATGTTCATGTGTCTCCAGCATATGACCGCATGGACACGATGTGGGGGCGTCTGGGAAAAAGTGCACTTGGTAGGTTCCAATAGGCGCGTGATTAGATATGCAGCGTGTGAGGCGCGCGGCAAGAGATGGTGTCATGTCTCGTGTGAGCCATGAGCCGCCATTGGTGTAGGTAGGGAGGACGGGATTGTCGTTCGAACCCAATAAGTCGAGGAAGTGGTTTCCCCGGTATGACATATTGTTCAAGGTGTGACGGTGTTGCCACAGCCATAGATAATGGTCGGTCCACGATTTACGGATGAAGCCAATTGAGCACTGTGAAAGGTGGGGGACGCAAGGGACTCACAAGGATTTGGCGAGTTTATGGGCTTGGTGGTGAATCGACCACTTGAGCGACGATGGGATATCCCAGAAGGTGAGTTTGTGGGAGGGAGAGGTAGAGAGCCAGGAGTGAAGGGGTTCGGTGACTGCGAGGGCGTCTTGATGTGCACTGTGGGTGCTGTAATCAAACAGATGTTTAGCACACAAAATTGAGTCAGTAAAAATAGAAATATGGGTAATGCTACAGTTATCAGAGCGCGCAACACTAGAAGAAAAAGAGAGAGAGGAAAGAAGGCCGAGACAGAGAGCGTACAATTCCAAGTCTGAAGAAGTTACATGTCCGCAAGGCACAACATGAGATTTAATAGGAGAAGAAGTAGAAGAATCAAAGATGAGGAAAGTGGAAGTAGAAGAAAGTGAAAAAGGGCTATAGCCTTGTCCGTACATTTTATTGGAAGAGTTAATCAGACAGGAGCCGTCCATTGAAAGAAGAATAGAAGAAGAGGAAAGAAGTGCTTGATCACGAGCCTCGCTAGCCTCTTCGAGGTATTGGCGGACAGCTTGCGGATCATCGTCTGAAGCGTGGGGGCAACGTCTGAAAGAAATTTTTAAAGAAGAGAAATGATCGACTACACGATTACCGGGTTGAGCACTAGGATGCAAGCGCTTGAAGGTGTCTGTGACTGATGTGCTGTCACACAAGAAGTCTATGGCGGGGGATTTGATATTTAATTTCTCCAGGTCTTCATCCTGGGTGAGGAGTTTGAGCGGGTGGTTGTTGGGGAGGGTACGGAAGCGTGTGCCACATTGCTTGGTGAGTTTTTGAAGGTGGAGATGGAGGGGAATGAGGCCAGTGATGGATTCGGCGGCGCCTCAAGGGATGGTGCGGAAAGCGCCTGTGATCCATATGGCTGCAGAGCGCTGGGTTTTATTAAGGATATTGATTAGTGCCTTATTACAGGCGCCATCGTAGAACCAAAGTTTTAGGCCATATGTCATCACAGGGACAACACATGACCTATATAGCAGGCATTTTTGTAAGGGTAATAAACCTTGCACTGAATTGCCAAGCAGGCGTAAACACTTGACGGTCGACAGGGACTTGGTTGCATAATACCACACGTGCTCCTTGAACGTGAGCACTCGGTCAAAATAGAAACCAAGGTACTGGATGTAGCGCTTGGGGGTGAGCGTCAAGGAGGTGCTGTCGTCGTGTTGAAGTGTGACGTCTGGGTTGGGTTCGGCCCAAGGTCGATTGGAGAAGTGAAAGACCTCGCTCTTGTCGTGTTCAAGAACGAGGCCCATGGAGGTGAGGAAGGTGGAGCAGGAGGAATAAACCTGTGAGAGTAGAGAAGCATTAGTGGAGAAATTGTCCGATTGAACCACAATTAAGCCATCATCAACAAATGAAAGTATTTTACACTGAGGATTGGTAGAGAAACGGTACATAAAGGGAGAGAGAAAGAGGGAAGTGAGAATGGGTGAAAGTGCAGACCCTTGTCCGACACCAATGGAAGCGGGGAATTTGGGGGAAGAGTGATTGTTCCAAGAATATGAAGTAAAACGATTGGAAAGGTAATTAGAAAAGAAATTGACAAGACATGTGGGGAAGCCATGTCGGTCAAGAATGTGAGCCAGGAGTGAGTGGTTAACAGACGGGAAGAACTGGGCAACATCAAAAGCGAGGATGCTAGTTTTAAGGCCCTGCTTCCAACCTCGTCAAACTTTGTGTGTCAAGTAAACGCTGGCGTCCTCAGTCGAGCATTGGATAAGTCCCCCGAACTGGAGGGGGTGTACTAGGTTGAGGCAGGAGGCATTGAATTGGAGTTGGGTAGAAATGATCTTCTCAATGAGTTTTCCGAGGGTGTTAAGCAATACAATGGGCCGGAACATCTTCGGAGTGGTGTAATGCGGTTTGTTTGGCTTCGGAATGATGACCAACGTGGAGTCTTTGAAGTACTCTGGCCATGTGGAGGTTGTGACACAGCTATTAGTGAGTGTCTGGACTGTCTTGAGCGCTTGATCCAATGAGAGAATGGATTTGAGGTGGCGCCAGGTGAGGTGATCCGGGCTGGGTGCCGATGTGTTGGAACATGGTAACAGAGCGTCTTCTACTTCCTTGGTCAAGATGGGCGCCCACTCTCGAGTGGGTTGTGGGGGAAGAGCATCTGCGGTGCCAAGCTCGACTGGGCGGTTAGCAGCTGAATTGTAAGTACCATCGAGCCCAGCCCATAGTTGGTCCAGGTTGTCGCATGGTCGGTTATTGTAGAGGATAGATTGTACTAGGGGTAAGTTGTGGTCCTTGACCCAACCCATCAGATCCCACAGCCACTGCTTGTCAACAGAGATCTCCTGGATCTTGTCATCGAAAAACTCCCTCTTCGCCTTCCTGCACACTCTTCTAAACACCATCCACCTCACCTTCCCTTTCCTCTCCTTGAATCTATCCAGTGCTTCTTTACACTCACCATTCCACCAAGGTTTGGACCACGCTGTGATTCGGATGTCCTTGGCATGTTTGTTCCACGTCTCCTCGATTGTGGTTTTCAATTCTCGTGAATAGTGTAGGACGTCTTCCTGTGACGCCAGAGAAGGTGTGGTATGGTTGAAGAAGTCAGTCACTTCCTCAAGGAACTTACGTTCTTCCTTGCTGTCCTTGGCAATGCCCCTACGTTTGATGGTGGGCATGACTGTTTTGATTTTGACCTTGATGTGTAGCGGAGCATGGTCGGATGATAATCGCATGTCGTTGGCAATGGTGTGAGTGACTGAGTTATCATTGTAGAACTGGGTGAAGACGAGGTCGATGACTGTAGGTTTTTTCCTTTGGTCAAAGGGGAAGTGGGTTGGGCCTGGATTTGTAGGTGGAGACCTGTGAAGAGTGAGCGTCGCCATTGCATCAGATAGTTTGTCAGCTTTAGAAACATTGTGAGTTTGGTTAGGGTCCCACATAGGGGAGTGCAGGTTGAAGTTGCCGCCAGCAACTATGATATTGAGCTTCTCTAAGCGCTCCAGGTAGGCGTTAAAGAATTGTTGGGAAGCGCCTTCAGCGTCAAAGTAGCAATTAAGCGCGTAGATGCGCGAAGGGGTGGAGAAGGAGATCAACTGGAAATTAGAAGAAGATATAATGTCAGTATGAATGCGAGGGAGAAGGGAGAAAATAGAACTCCTAACATATGTCAGGGTTCTCGGATTGGGGATGTTGGAGTGAATCGCGATCCAGTCTTTATGAATGGGAAAACCGTGTAACTCCTCTCCTTCAGAGAGTTTGTTAGACGGGATGTTACGGATATGTCTGAAAGGAGGTTCTTGTAAGCATAAAACATGTACATGAGAAATGTCAGGAGAGTTAAGCAGGGTCTCTGTCAGAGGCCAAAAGCGCGCAACATTATGAAAATGAAAGTTTAAATGAGAGAGAAACCAGTCTTTGATGGGTTTATAGTCCTCGCTACTCCCTTTCGGGGATTGGCGATCAGACTTTGAGTGTGTTTTGGCGTCTTTACGCATAGACAGTTTCAGTGTTGAAGTCGTGACGTACTTTGGCATCTCAGATGTCGGCAGCCTTGCGTTGGTGCCAAGCCTTATTGTAGCGGTTTCTGAAGAAGGAGCATTTTTTGCTGTCCGCATTGTGTTTGCTGTTGCAGTTTAGGCACCGGAAATCTTGAAGATGGGGGCACGGCATGCCAGCTGCTGTACCAGGGACCCAGGTGGACTCATCGTCATCCTTTCCTTTAGGTTGGCAACACCACGCTAATTGTCGGTGGAATTGTCGTTCATGGGGGCCACCACAGATTGGGCATCGGGGGTTGCGGCAGCAGCAGGCGAATGTGGTGTGGCCCCAGCTCGAACATTTGAGGCAGAAGGGGACGGCTGTATGTTGAGAGGCAGCCTGGAAAGTACAGGTCCGTCCTTGGAAGTTGATTGTGCGGTTTATGAGGAGTCATGCTCTAGCACCGCCTTGAGAATCCCAGAAGTCCATATAGAGGGCTGCAAGGGAAGACTTGGGAGAGATTCTTGCGAACCAGGGCGTGCCTGCAAGTCTGTCCAAGAATGGAGCGATGGGGGAGCGGTAGAGGACAGAGGCGATGTCGTTCGATGTATTGACGGTACCATCGTCCTTGAAATAAGGGAGGTTTTCAAGTCGGATGAATGACTTGGACTGTGGAAGTTGAGGTGTGACGTCTTCAAATACCTCATCAGTAACCAGCGGTAATTCCTTACACATCCAGTTCCTGATAATGGTCAACTCCTCGTCAGTAGCGACGTTGTTGGTGTTGAACCATAAGGTTTTTAGAGTCTTTCTCATAGAATCGACTCTAAGTTGGGATCTATGATAGACAAGGCCTCGGTTAATGACCTTGACAATTTTGGGGTTTAGTGGGACCATCTCATTGCGGAAGAGAGGAGTGAAGGGGACTAGGATGTTCTTACGGGAAGGTCCTTGTGTGACGGCCGGTGTGGTTGGGCGAGACCTTGGATGTGGAGGAGGCGTAGAGGGCCCGACGGGTTTATTCACCTGGTTGTTGTTAGGGGGGGTGGTGGCCGCCTTGTCCCTGTATGAAGGGGCCTTCTTGTTAGGTGGGGGGGTGGGGACATCCATACCTAGGTTGTACCCTCCTGCCCGTAGCATTGCGTATATGTTGTCACGCATCTTGTCCGGGAACATGACGCGGAGGTCTGCAAACTTCTCCATGACGTGCACGGGGACATTCAGAGTGGGTTCCACTTTGGTAGCCTGTGCGTAGGTCCTTCCAGACCCGCTGGAAGGAGGGGAAGGGGCGGCTGAACGATCAAAGTTGACTTTCTTTTCATTGGGCTTGGTTTCGTCCGCTTTGGTCAGACCGCTCTTGCCAGATTTTTCTCCCCTCTGCTCTGGCGTTTGATGACGTGGCGCACACTTGCCACATGTTGCAACAATGTTCCATCCACCTTTGCCTCTGCTCACCCTTCCACTCATCTCCCCGCCGCCCATACCCCTTCCACCCGTCGCCCTTCCACCTGTCTCAGCATCCTTGGAGGTCTCCCTATCTCTCTCCGGTACCCCCATGGCAGTGTCTTTGCTCATTCTGATGGCCAGTGCCGTGTCCTTGGCAAGCTGGGCGTCTGCTTTCTCGTCAACCTCCATGTCCATAGCAGCGCTAGGAAAAGGAGTCTTTGGATGTTGGGGAGTGGGGTTGGGGTTTTGCGACTTCCCCTTCTCCTTTGGTCTTGGTGTCGGTGTCTGGGCTGGTGACAAGTTGACAATTATCGGGCGGCTTGGAGAATTTCCAAGCACATGTTGTTGGATGATAGAGGACACTTCTTTCTCAAAGTCTGGGTTCTCCTCCATAATAGTGTCCGTTGTGTTAATACAAACTGGGACCTGTTTGGAACTAGTAGGTGGGGGGGAGTTGGTGTCCAAGGTGGAACCTTTGCCCCAACGATTCTCAACTGCGGCTGCAAGGTTGTATTTGTCTGCCCACTTCTTGAAGACTCTAGAGCGTAGGGTGCATGCACCTAGCACTCGATTAGAGCGTGTGGGGAGGTCGCCGACCTGCTCGTCACAGACAACCTCAAACAGTTTGAAAAGTTTGTCCCCCAGCACGGAACGCTTGAGGTCTAATCGCTTATCCACTGTATGCATAAACCAAAGTGTAATTGCTTCGATTGTGAACTCCATGGATCTAACGTCTCCCACATTGACGTTGTCCTTGTTGGTGAACCAACCAAGACCCTCAGCGACGAGTTTCTCGATATGAGATGGGGTTGACCCTACAGTAGGGTTAGGGTTAACCTCAGGGTTAGCCTGAGGTGTGGTGGGTGCATGTTCGCCATGAGGCGGGTTGAGGGGGATGGTAGCAGCAACGTCGTCGGCCCAGCTGAGGACATTGACACTGGCAGGAAGAGGGGGAGCTTGGTGATGAGTGGCATATTGTTGTGCCGGGGTGAGGAAAGGTGCCTGTTGAGCAGGCGACATAATGTTGGTGTCGACTCAAGCGTCAGCTGTTGTCTTAGCGGTGTGATTGGATTCATCTGAGTGAACGGATCCAGAGGGGGATGCGATGGAGGCATTGTCGTCGTCTAGGTCGATGCATGATGCTTTCCGTGTAATGGATTGAGTAGGAGACACAGGGTCTCGTCCTCTCTTGGAGCCGATGGAGGGGGTCGGCGATGCTGGTTTGAAGGGGCCCTCAGAGGCCGCTCTTGGCAGGTGAACAGCAGATCCAGTACCGGACTGGTTCTGCATAACAGGCTGGTTGTGTTGGAGTGAGGTATACCGCCCAGGTTCACTGTCCGGGATTTCCTCCTGCAACAATTCCTGGGATCCCCCTCGCCTACTGGAGATACCCAAGGAGCTACTAATTCTCCTTAGACTGTGGCCGGCTCTCTTTTGAACACTATTGGCCTTCATACTGCACTAGAATTTGCAATGTACTTGATGTGTAAACCGCTCTTGAAGATGATGATGACAGTTACTGGGAAAGGAAGGTGCCCATTGTCCTATTGCTAGCTCACGTTTTCTTCCTCATTTCTCATTGTGGTTACGTTTTGTTTCTTCTCCTTTTGTTGTTAGATGCTTCAATACTTCCTTCCTGATTGCATCCAGGTTTCTGATGAATTTGTCTACTGCAGGTGTTTCTGAGTCTGCGGTCAGGTTACCCTTCCAGGGGTGTCTTCCATAATTGATGTAGAATGGAGAGTGTCCTGTGGCGCTGTGCTGTTTGTTGTTGTACTGGAATTCTGCTGCTGCTAACCAGTCAGTCCAATCGTTCTGTCGATAGTTCACGTAGTGTTGTAGGAATGCTTCTACTTCTTGGTTGATGTGTTCTGTCTGTCTGTGTGTCTGGAGATGGTATGCTGTAGATAGTCTTCTGTCAATCCCTAGAGCCTTGCATAAGTTCTCCATGAACTTTGCTGTGAACTGAGGTCCTCTATCGCTGATGATTACTTTTGGAACACCATGTAGTTTCCAGATGTGGTCCCTGTATAAATCTGCCAGCTTCTTTGAGCTTAGGGCAGTTGTGGTTGTGATAAGTCGGATCATCTTGGAGAATCTGTTGACTACTACCAAAATTGTATCTGCTCCTTTGGATGTTGGTAATGGTCCAATTATGTCAACTGTGATCTCAGTCCATGGTCCTTCTGCCGGTGGTATGGGGTGTAACAGGGTTGTTTTCTTGTGGTGTAATACCTTGTTCCTTTGGCAGCTGTTGCATCCTTCCACAAATTTCTGTACGTCCCTTTTCATTGTGGTCCAGTAATACGACCTCTTGAGAAGATCTAGCATCCTCTTTTGTCCTGGGTACCCAACATTGGGTGGGTTGTGGTGTTCTGCGAGGATCTTTTCTCGAAGTTTTGCATCTGTGGGTATGCATATGCGATCATCTTGGTATGTTATCCTGTCTGTTGTAATCGTGCATTGTGGTTCTTCCTTTAGCCATTTGTATACCTGTCCGTCGAGTCGCCTGTTTCTTATTTCCATATCCCATTCTTCTTTTGTGGTAATCTGGTAGTTCTTGGCTTGGAATATTTGTATGGGTGGTAACAGGTGTTTGCTTCTAGTTCTCCTGGCAAATAGGGATTCTTTTAGTACCATAACCTTTGGCTCAGGTTCTTTGTCTCCTTATATTCTCCTGGATAGGATGTCTGCCTTGGTGTTAGTCTTTCCTGGGATATGTCTGAGTGTGAAGTCATAGTCTTGTAATTTGAGGTACCATTGGGCTTGTTGTCTGTTGAGTTTCTGGGGTTCTTTGTAGTACTTCAGGTTCTTGTGGTCTGTCCAGATTTCAAATGGTTCCTTGGCTTCTAGTAGATACTGCCTCCATCTTTTGAGGCCTTCCATAATTGCAAGCAGTTCCTTGTTGTAGATTTCATAGTTCTTTTCTGCCGGATTCATGGTTCTTGACATGAATGCTATTGGGTGCTACTTGTTATGCTGGAGTTGGAAGAGTACTCCTCCTACTGCGTATCCCAATGCGTCTACTTCCATCCTGAATTGTCCCTTGTCCTGTGGTAAAGCCAATACTGGTTCTTCCGTTATCCTTTTCTTGAGTTCCTCAAATGCCTGTTGTTGCTCTTTCTCCCACATCCATCCTGCATTGCCCTTGACCTTGTGTAGTGGTGTTGCAATCATGCTGAATCCTTTGATGAATCTCTGGTAAAAGTTTGCAAATCCTAGGAACGATTCTACTCCTTTGACGTTTGTTGGGGTTGGCCAGTTTTGTACTGCTTCTATTTTCTCCCCCTCCATCTTTACTTTGCCATCTCCTACAATGGCGCCCAAGATTGGTATTTCCGTTGCATTGAACATACACTTCATCCTTTTGAAGTATAGGTTGTGTTTCTCTGCTATTTCCAGGAACCTGCACGTCCTTTCTACCAGCTCTTCCTTCATCTTTCTGGGTATCACAAAGTCGTCCATGTAGTTGATTAGGATGCCCTCTTGTAGTAGCTGCCTGAATATGCAGTTCATCATCCACTGAAATGTCCCTGGGGAGTTGCACATTCCAAAGAACATGACCGTCAGTTCAAATAGTCCTTCGTTTGTGACAAATGCCGCTTTCCATTCATGCCCTTCTTTTATCCTGACATTATTGTATCCCCAAATGATGTCCAGCTTGTTTAAGTACTTTGCGTCTTTTAGCTTGTCAATGTATCACAAATCCTGATGCTTACCTAAGCTCAGTATACAAGCAAGGGGACAGCAGTCTTAGATAAGCA
>QFDT01001855.1:0-26060 GCA_003315915.1 Macrolepiota dolichaula
CCCTCATCCTCGTTTGAAGGCGCATCCGCACCGAGTACTTGTGCAATTTGTTGTGAGGTCGGCCTCTCTCCGGGTTCTGTAACCCAACACCTGTGCAACAGATCTCTCATGACTTCGTCTTTCCAATCGTCCAATTCCGCAGGCAAACCTCCCTTCATCAACTTGCGCACGATCTGAGGGTTGGTCGAGCACCCGTTAAAAGGAAACAAGCCTGTGGATATCTGATGGCGTGTCAAGGTGATATTCCACTTGTGATGTAACAATTAACAGTGAGCATACTTCATAAAACACACAGCCCATAGCCCATATATCAGTCTCCTTGGACAATTGGGCGTCATCCTCGAACAGCTCAGGGGCAGTCCAGCGGTAGGTACACCCAAAGGTGGCGGTGGTTGTAATCAAAACATTTTGTCTGCTTGGATAAGAGATACTCCGAAGTCGGCAAGACAGGCTCTTCCCATGCTATTCACGAGGATATTCGCCTATTATATTGTGGCAGCCATAAGCGCTCGCGGAAGAGGAGGAGGGTGGAAGTAGGGACATACACCCTTGAGATCGCCGTGAATGATGTTCTTGTTGTGTAGGTACTCGAGGCCACGAGCAACGTCGAGAACCTTGAGTAAGGGTATGAGGGGTGGCGAGCGCTCGAAAAAGGGTTTGCGACTCACAAGAGGTCTACGGGGTACGGAGTCGTGGGCCTTCAGGTAAGTGACGACGTTACCGTTCTCCATCCAGGGAGATACAAGGCATATCTGCTTGAGGGATTCATCCCCGAGGTAGCAAACGCCATAAAAGGGCAGTATATTCGGATGCTCGGTCTGGCTCCATAGAATCGTCTCCTTCGAATAACGCTAACTTGAGTTAGCTCAAAGTATCAAACTCAGCCAGTGACCAACACACCCTTAGGAAGTCGTCTTTATTGCTGTCCTCAAAAACGCGCAGAACCCTCAGGCACAGGTATTGTCCACCGTAGTATTCCCTGTACACATCACAAAATCCGCCACATTCAACCGCCACTGGTCGTCGGACAGGGACCACGTCTTTGAGCACATAATGTTGTGGATATAGCGCCGACGCCTTGGAGAGCTTGTAAAGCATGAAAAGCACACGATCCTGTTCTTCCGAGCCGGGGAATGCTGGTTCAAGAAGGACCTGAGGAGAAGAAGAATTGTCATTACTTCACTGAGCCAATGTGTGCGTTATGCTGACCAAATGCAAAAAGTCAATCAACAACTGTGCATCTCCGCCTTTGAGGGCCTCCAAGGCTTTCCTTTTCTGCCTTGACCGCAGGGTCTCTGAAAGCAATTCGATGAGGTATTGGGGCATTCGAGTTGGAGGGGCATTCGGGTTTTGGAGCTCAACTGGCATGGCAGAGGCAATTAGAGTTGTGTTATGTGGCGGAGAGGGCATATATACCTTGTTGGGCGTCAACGGAGAGTACTTTGCATATATTTGTCGTAACAAAGTCCTCTTGAGACAATAAATCTCGGAGGTGTGGCTCTGGACGACTAAAGACCATCCAACGAAGTGGAGAACGTGGGATCTTCTGCGCATAATCACCGATTAGCTCAAGCAGCTCGCGCTGCGTCACCTCACTTGCACATTGATCTAGTCCATCCAAGACCACTACAGCTGATTTTAAAAAGTACGGCTCTAACACCAGCTGCTGAAAAGGCTTGGTGATGAGTTCTTGGAATTGTACCCGAAGGACTCTTTCAAGAATTGTTGGATCGACAGAAAGGCGCTCAGTAATAATATTGTTGTATCCAGGGTACGTGAATGCGAGCTGGTAAGCCAGTGTTGCAACAACACCACCGAGGCCATCCCTATGGTTCTCTGCCGAGAGAAAGAGAGAAGCGCCTAGGCGATCTGATTCCTTGAAATGTTCGGCCACAGTCTGCGCTACAGAAGTTTTACCGGCACCTGCAGGGCCTAGGACCAACAACACTCTGCAAAGCTCTGAAGGATCGCCAGCCCAATTGGTAATACAGCCCCTTAAACCCTTGTAGGCGTCAAGGTGGCAACGAGGCGGTGGATCGCGCGCAGCCGAATCCATTTCGACACCAACCATCCTTTTCTGGCGAAGGAGCTCGAGGGCGGATCTAGTAACCCCGTGATTTAGCCTTCCTGTGAGGATATTGGTATTAGTAAAGGCTAGAGGTAATGGGCAAGATAAATGAACCCAGAAAGGCCCAAGGAGGTGTGTTTGGAAGAGTCATATGAGGTAGCGACTGAAAGAGGAGCGGGGGACTGGGGAGGACGGCTGGGTGCTGTGAGTCTGTCAAGGGTCAATGATGTATGTTAGCACCGCAAAAAGGCTTGCGAACCATCCAATGAACGGGTCGGGTCCCCCATGATCGATAAGCGTTTGGTTCATGTAAACTGACAACAGCAAGTAGTTCGTTTCCACAGCGTATCGGAAACTTCCGAAGTGAGGCAAGCGTCTGTGCACGGTCGCCAGCAGAGGCGCCTATCTTTTCAGTTTATAACTAGTAATCTTCACTGCTTTCAAAGTGTCCCCATCCACTACCGCGTTTGACACAACAGTATACGGTAATGGCAATACGTACACATACTATGAGACACTGTGTACTCTCTTTGCCCTTGCCAACAGCTTCTATGTTATATGTCAGGGGATAGTATCGCTTCCGGCATGTGAACTAGACTCTTCAGGGGAGGCATCTCCGAGCCGTCCTATGAGCACTGCGAACATTATTCTACCCGTTGACAAATTGTCATCAACCGGGAGTGGTAGAATTCAAAGTTGATAAACCTTCGGCTGTATCTAGACACAAAAATTCAATAGATCACTGTACACACCCTGCTAAGGAATTGCTCGACCTGTGCTAGATCGATCTGGATGTCTCGATTCTATCTCGTTGCATCACGGAAGCGCTATTTCTCGCGGGCGAACTGATCGCGAATATCAATACCTCTATCCTCGCTTGAATGCTCATTTGCACCAAGCGCTTGTAAAATCTGCTGGTACATAGGGCGTTCTCCGGGATTCCCGGCCCAGCATCCATAAATCAAGTCTCTCATGGACTTGTCCAAGTCCGTCCATTGGCCTATATCCAACACCGCGGGTAATTCTCCCATTATTAGTTTACGGATAATCTGAGTGCTTCCCGAGCACTCATTACAAGGCAACAAACCCGTGAGGATCTGTTAGTGGGGATTCTGTATGTAGAGAAGGAACTGAACGAGCGTACCTCATAAAACACACATCCAAGAGTCCACACATCGCTCGCCATGGTTAGTCGAGGAGTATTCCGGAGAGGCCCAGCATCCGACAGAGGCGGTGGTGGTGGCTCGGGATGAAAACATCTTGTCTGCCTGAATAGATGCTAGCCCGAAATCAGCAAGACAAGCCATTCCTGCATTGTTCACGAGGATTGTAATAGTAAATGTCAAGAAAAGCTTGTGGGGGCGTAAAGAGCGGAACTGTGACGGAACATTATCTTATCTTATCTTACCACAACGTTAGCCCAGGAACATCTGTTTGTCGAATGTTTGTTCAGCCGACCCGATTGGGACAGTATTCTACGTATATATAGCAGGTAGCAGGACGAGAAAAAAAAACGATTCTTTACACCTGTGATTCTACCTGCGTACCTAAGAACGTGTGACGTCGCGGCCTCGCTCTGGCGTCACATATTTTTCACAGTACAAAGAACAAATCTCGAAGACGTCCTGCTAAACAAAATCTAAAAACTATCATCTCAAACTATCTGCTTCACTTTGGAAACTACCTACCCTCGACCAACTCGGACTGATCACCCGAGTTTATCACCTCTCTACTAGCTAGCCGAAATCCGTGGCCCCGACGGTCACCTTTGTAATGGTACCACCCCACCCCGTCAGCGCTCGACACTATGCCCGCAGTATTGCGAACCAGGAAGACATCCACCCGGATGGATGGAAATACCAGTAAGCCTCGCGCATCTCAGGGAACTAACATTCCTCACGCAGGTGAGCACGATGTGGCTCCACACGTAAACCCTGTTCAGGGAAATGATATTGGCAATAGCCTAGACCCGGAACCTGAAAGGGATGGAGACTCTACTACCACCGAAGTGCCAGGAGCACAATATGGTATGACTCCCGACACTTTACATGTCCGATTTGAGAATAGTAGTTGAATGAATAAAAGACCCTGTTCTCTGAGTCTGGATTCCACGAGTAGAACTTTATCTCAAGAAGCCCTCAAGGCTATAAGGGAAGCCAAGAGGACAGTCAATGCAGTCCATGAGGACGTGGCCGAATGTCAACGTCAATTGGAATTAAAAATTGATGCATTAATGAGAGCAACCAACATGGCCCTTCTGGATGAAGAGTCACCCGAGCCCTCCACATCAGGAGGTAAAGGCAAAGGGATAGACCCACGAAACTGGGGAGGGACTGACATCCCTGAAGAAGAATTGGATTTGGAGACACAAAGAAATCTTCTCCATGAGGCCAATAGTCGGGTGATTCAGGGAGATACAACCCCAATAATCCCGGAAAATGAGGACTCAGACCAGGAGGAGTATGATCCACAACACCCCGAAAGAAAGGGAAATACTCATGGACCCTCCAGAGACACCGTGGAGAGCGGTGAGGAAGATTATTATTCAGACGAAATGTTGGATGACCAAACAAGGAAACTCAGAGAGGAATATCAATGGAAGCTCAAAGAACTTGAAGCTAAGAGATCCCGGCATGGACGCCACGCCACTACACACATGCTGTCCATGGAACCCATGTCCCATGGAGTGGAACACATGATTGAGAAGGCATCCGGTGATTGCAACCGAAAGATCTCTGAAGTATGAGATTGATCCAAACGCCACATGGGCATGGACTTCTTGAAACCAAGCAATCAAGTTCCAACAAACAGCTTCATGGGACGGATGTTCCTGGCAAAAAGAGACCGGCAGAAGCGAGGTAGAGAATACGGTCAGGTGACCGAAGACAAGTTTGACAATGAAACTGAAGATTTCGAATCAGAAGAAGAGTCATCATTCTCGGAGAGGTCTCACAGGAGGAACCACTCTCGAAATCGAGGACAATGACCTCGTTACAAGGAACTCGCCCCGACCAAACCTGATGTCTACAACGGAGAGGCCAATATATTGAAGTTCCATCGATATATGAACCAGTGTGAACAATATCTTGAGGAGGGAAATGTGCCTTGATACAATCACGTGGCCAAATGCTCCGATTTTCTAGAAGGAAAGGCCTACAAATATTACTCAACCAAAGTGAGCTTCAATGAGGAAAAATGGAGTACCGAAAAATTCTTCAAAGGCATCTTCAATTACTGTTTCCCACCAGACTTCCGACTAAAGCAGCGTGAACGGCTGGAGAGGTTCAATCAGCGAGATAGACGAGTCAGGGAATACGCAGCTGAACTTAAAATAATCTATCAAACACTTGGTCACTCGACTAAGCGGGAACACATCATGAGGCTGTGGTCTGGACTCAGACCAGACTTGCAGAGGGCGCTGCTTACCATTGAAAAGTTGAGCCCAGAAACGGCCAATTGGGATGAAGTGGTAGACGCTGCTGAATGTCACAAAATCGCGTCTAAAATAGAATACAAACAGTCAGGAGGAGAGCCGGAGAAAGACTATGTGCAGAAACGAACTGCAGAGAAGGGCGGAGGATGTGAGCCCAAACAGAGGTACACTGAAAAAGGAGCTCGCAGCAAGGGGGCCAACCCAAAGCAGAATACCAGGGATGATTACCGGGATTGCAATAAGCCCCAAACTCGAAATGATAAGCTAAATGAGGGGGAAAAGGCTGAGTATTGTTATGGTTCAGTGGGCTCCTAGACCTAAATTAGGAGGCGCCTAGCTAATTAAGGACCAAGATCCTTAACCAGCCTGCTAATAGGTGAATTGGCGAAGTAACGATACCAAAGTATAGTTAGCAACTGATAACGTTGAAACGTTGCGATTATGAGTCCTTAACTTCAGAGGATTAGAAGTTAAGATTGACCAATCTTGGATTAGACGGGTAACAGTTAAGTTACAACAGAAGAGAATCAAAAACTTGGAGTTTTTGATCCTGTAGTCTACGCCTATTTATGCAAGTCCAGAGGCCATCTGTATACTACTGTATATGTTATGGTCTCAACAACAAACCCCTTACACTGGCTATACAAGTGGCGCCTTGAACTACTCAACATTCTGGACTACAAAGAAGTACTGGGCCAATCTACCTCTCCACATGGAACCCCTCTGCCCCCTTGGTACGAGTCCCAGTACCTCAACCACCACCTTCGCCAGGTATGGGATAATTCACCATTCATCCATATCTATCAGCATGGACTCTATGAGACTATGATTGCTTGGCCCGCACTCACCGGAGCCAACAACTATGGATGGAGGCAGATTGTTGGAGATACGTCCTTTACCCACCCGTACCTGATGGGCTGACCCTACAACCTCCGCCAGACCAACTCCCCTGTCAATCTTAGTATTAGCCACTTCTCCACATCGTCATCGCCTTTGGATCAAGAGAACTCCGATAGTACGGATTCCGTAGATCCGTCGTCTTCCATTTCACAGCAAGCTTCCATTCCTGGAATGCCATCTCGTCCCAACATCCCTTCCGATCCCATTAGCAGCGTTTCATCTTAGTTAGCAATGGACAAAATAGTAAAGACAGAAGTATCTCAAATTGTATAAATAACAGACTATTCTGTAGTTGAAGCTTCAGCTTCAACCTTTCGTTTGTCTCCCTCTTTACTCTTGTCCTCTCTCTCTTTCTCTCGAATATAACTTGTTGTTGTATTCCCTTGAGTGAACTTAGCATTCTTCTGTTTGTCAACAGCAGAAGATATCAGCCTCTGTTCAGTACTCCAGGACAACTAGTGTTGTCAGCCAAAGGTGATCGTTGAAGTGATCCTTCAGTGTTGACTAGCCTAGCGGCCATCCTTGTGGTGCCCTCTAGGTGAACCATAACAGTATATACAAGTCATAAGTGTCTGTCCGAGTCATCAATCAAGGAAAAGAAACTACTAGTACACTACAGAGCGTTCAATGAGTCAGTCTGTATCTAGATCGTAGTCCATGATCTACTATAATGTTCTATCTACTCCGAGTCATCGTTACCTGAGACAGTAGAATGTTCAGACGAGGTGGGGAAGCCCGTGGAGGACTCCTGAGGTGTAGGCACTGCGGATGAGGACGAGGAGGCCGAGGAGGATGAGGATGAGGATGAGAGATTGTAGGGAACAATCTCTGAGGACATCTCCTGGTAATAGGAGGTAATAGTATGAAGTGGTATATTTTTTGAGGAGTTAGAAGAAGTATTGGATAAGTTGTCGAACAGCCAAGGCTGCAACGGGTAATGGTGCCTGTATTCTCCTGACTTGATGAGTGCAGCAAGAACTCTAGGAAGTTCTTGCTCATCATAGAACATGTATGGATGTTGCCAGGTTGTACAATTATCCATAACCGGATAGGGGTGCCATCTGTTCTCAATGGCTGCCATCTAGCACATTGAATACATGCTAAGGACTTCACTGTCTCTGATTATGTGGCAGTAAGGAGCTGCATGCATAGCTTGTTGTAGCACTGCATTAAGCTCATCGCAATCATAGATAGGAGGGAGAGGTGTGAGCCTATAGTCAGAGGTATGCCCAGAGATGACTCTGAGAAGGTTCTGTCCCTCAGAAACTAGAATGTGAGTTCCTGGGTCCATAACATTATTCCCTTCGTTAGAAGCGATCTCCGAATCACTACTTTCATCAGATCCCATGTCTGGGTCAAAGCCGAGAATGTAGTGGGCATTGATGGGGATAGTCTGGTAGTGTCTGGGAATGAACCTAGTCAGATCTTCCACTTCCGATGTCGGAGAAGTAGTAGAGGTCCTCGTCAATGGTGTGGAGTGGCGAGGGGGATCTTCGGGATGGATGTGAAGGTTGTGGAGGTCCATGACCACTTCTTGAAGTTGTCATTTGTCCGTAGTTTTGGACGGGTAGCCCAGTAGTAATTCTGGTAGTTCCTCATCGGAGGGGCTCTGCTCAGAAGAATTCGTCAATCCTCTGTTGGAAGTCTGCCTGGGCAGCGTTGTTTGCATTGTCTGAGAAACAAACCTAGAGGGGTGGTCATTCCTCATCATAATGCCTTTGTCCATGAGGATAGCCTCACATTCTGGGATCCATTCTTTTTTTTTTTTTTTTTTTTTTAATTCCAATTTTATTGCACTAAGATCTACTTAAGTACAAAAGGGTACGCGATAGCAGTCCCAAGTCCAAAACCAGAAACATAACCGGAGCGAGAAGACAGAAAGATGACAGACTATAGTGACCAAGACGAGACGAGTATAGCAAGTCGAGTCGAGGAAGAGAGAAAACTAAACTAGTAGTCCAAACAAGAAGGTGAGAAGTGGCGCCAACTGCAATAACAAAGTGGAAGTCGACGAACAGAAACAACAGAGAAAGGAAAGTGGGTCCAGGAATGTGGAGGGGGCAGAATAAGGTTTTGCTATTCCCCATTCCCCTATAACAGCCACCGCAAGAAAAAGAGGAAAGTTGAGAAGAACTAACTGTAAGTCCAATGTCCAGCACTTTAGTGCACATCTACGACAAAGTTTTGCTGCCGATCCCATCTCCGTAGGGCTCAGTTGTGGATGATCTCTCTCCATTGGGGGTCCCCATTGTCTGGGGGAAAGGCGAACGCCAGAGGGTTGTCGTCCAGGAATTTTGTGAGCCACACCAAGTTGTCGTAGCGCCCATTTGAGAACAGCCGCTTGAACCACGGGCAGTCCTGAATAATATGTTCATGTGTCTCCAGCATATGACCGCATGGACACGACATGGGGGCGTCTGGGAAGAAACGCTCTCGGTAGGTGCCGATGGGCGCATGGTTGGATATGCAGCGTGTAAGTCGCGCGGCTAAAGATGGCATCATGTCTTGTGTGAGCCATGAACCGCCATTGGCATATGTGGGTAGGACGGGGTTGTTGTTTGATCCTAAGAGGTTGAGGAAATGATTCCCTCGGTATGACGTGTTGTTTGAGGTGTGACAGTGCTGCCACAACCAGAGGTAATGGTCGGTCCACAATTTACATATGAAACCAAGCAAACATCGAGAATGATGTGGGACACATGGTACTCGCAATGACTTGGCAAGTTTATGGGCCTGGTAATGGATTGACCACTTGAGCAACAATTTCTGGGATCCATTCTAGGACAGAGAGGGCGGCCATAGCAATTAGGTGGTAAGGAGGGGCTAAATTGGATGGGAGTTTGATAAGGAAAGCTTTGTTGCGCATTCCTGTATTCATTTCCATCAGGGGATAGATTCTGCTGCTCTCCATGAGGTTGTCTGCCGCTAGTTGTACCAGAGATTGCATTTGTTTGGGCAATGTGAGGTGGCTGATACCTAGGCGTGGCATGTACCTGAACGCTAGTGCTCTGATCAGGTTGTTTGTCTCGTTGTGGGTGAGAAAGGCCAGGTGGGACTGCAGGAGTGCGTGGTACTGAATGTACAGGGTGAGGAGGTTGTATAGTTGTTGGAGAGTGAGGTTCTCCTGTCCCAGGACGTCTGGGAACGTCATGACTCTGTACAGGGCGAGATTGGCTTGGTGGGACGCTTCGTAAGCCAACCTCATTGCTGAGAAATTGATAGTCTCCCCAAGTTGCAAGCAAACATTCTCATAGAGGGTTGGGTAAGCTGCAGCCAAGATTGTTATGGTTCAGTGGGCTCCTAGACCTAAGTTAGGAGGCGCCTAGCTAATTAAGGATTGAGATCCTTAACCAGCCTGCTAATAGGTGAATTGGCGAAGTGACGATACCAAAGTATAGCCAGCAACCGATAGCGTTGAAGCGTCGCAGCTATGGGTCCTTAACTTCAGAGGAGTAGAAGTTAAGATCAACCAATCTTGGATTAGACAGGTAACAGTTAAGTTACAACAGAAGAGAATCAAAAACTTGGAGTTTTTGATCCTGTAATCTATGCCTATTTATGCAAGTCCAGAGGTCGTCTGTGTACTACTGTGTATACGAGTCATAAGTGTCTGTCCGAGTCATCGATTGAGAAAGAGAAACTACTAGTACACTACAGAGTGTCCAATGAGTCAGTCTGTATCTAAGATTGTAGTCCATAATCTACTATAACATTCTATCTATTCCGAATCATCATTTTCTGAGACAGTAGAACATTCAGACGAGGTGGGGAAGCCCGTGGAGGACTCCTGAGGCATAGGCGCTGCGGAGGAGGACAAGGAAACTGAGGAGGACAAGGATGAGGACGAGAGATTGTATGGAACGATCTCCGAGGACATCTCCTGGTAATAGGAGGCAATAGCACAGAGTGGTACATCTTCTGAGGAGTCAGAAGAAGCATTGGACACGTCGTTGAATAGCCAAGGCTGCGACGGATAGTGATGCCCGTATTCTCCTGACTCGATGAGCGCAGCAAGAACTCCAGGAAGTTCCTGCTCGTTATAGAACATGTAAGGATGTTGCCAGGTTGTACAATTATCCGTGACCGGATAGGGGCGCCATCCATTCTCAATGGCTGCCATCCAGCACATTGGATACGTGCTAAGGACTTTGCTGTCTCCGATTATGTGGCGGTAGGGAGCCACATGCATAGCTTGTTGTAGAACTGCATTAAGCTCATCACAATCATAGACAGGGGGGAGAGGCGTGAGCCTGTAATCGGAGGTGTGCCCAGAGATGACTCTGAGAAGGTTCTGGCCCTCAGGAACTAGGACGTGAGTCCCTGGGTCCATAACAAAGATAGGTAGAGTGAAACTGTCGAAGTTGCTTTTCAAATCTGAGGAGCATTCGTGCATGATGCACAAAAGAAGCAAGCAAGAACCTGTAGATGTCAATTGCGGATAGAGCGTTCTGATCCCTTGGTAGATTGAACTCCTCTGGTATAAGTCCTGTGAAGTCAAGTTGTTGTCGTAATTCAAGGAGGGAATACTCAAGATCAAGTTGTTCACTAGGAATGGGAGGTAGTTCAACTGGTAAGTCATTGACAAGCGAGATGTATTCAGAATTGCCTTGGTGAAGGGTGTAGGATGGTAAGGGGCGGAATGGAAAGGCTGAGGCGAGGGAGGCTGAATCCTGACTGGCGACAGTTGAGGTGACAGCGAGAGGAGGGTGGTTGTTGACGAGTTTGGCAAAGGTTGAGGTTCTAGAGGTTTGATTAGCATCAACTGGTGTGTTGAAGACGGAGTGTGGTGTTATGATAACAGGGGTTTGAGTAGAGGATGAAGAGGAAGCAGGAGACATTGATGGGGTTTTGGTTTGGGTGGGGAGGTAAGTCATAGCAGATTATTGGAGTTTGTTTCCCTTCTTATACTTCGTAAGGATCTGCTGCACTCCATCTAAGTTTCCTTCAGGTTCCCAAGTGTTTTCCGAGGTTGGGTAACCTTTCCACTTGATCAGGTACTGTAACACATTGCATCGTCTTCAATGGTTGATGATTGCCTCTACTTTGTAGTGTTCTTCATCGTTCTTGAGGTCTGGAGGTGGATTCTTGAAGTGTCCTCCATATAGTTGATTCTCTTGAACAGGGGTTTGGAGTGAAGCATGGAAAACGTTGTGAATTTTCCATTGCTGCGGAAGTTCGAGTTTGAAGTTCACTGGGGAAATCTTCTTGAGAATCTTGAAAGGACCTTCTCATTTAGGGGCGAGTTTGCGCGATTTGGAAAGTAATGGAAGGTTTCTATTGTCCAACCATACTTTATCTCCTTCGTTGAAGAGGGGAAGGCTATACTTGGTGGATTGCCTAGCCATGATTTCACGGCTGTGGTTATGGGTGAATATAGCTCTCCTTCTAGTGGATAGGAGTTGTTCCATGTGGTCTTCTGCTGCGGGAGTATCTGTGGGTTCAACCAAAGAAGGTAGCGCTTTTGGTGAGGATCCATAGATCAGCTGGAAGGGGGTTTCTTCTCTTCCTGCATGGGGACGATTGTTGTGTACAAACTTGTAAGTTGAGAGGTACTTGCTCCATTTGTTCAGATTATTGGTGGTGAAGATAGTGAGGTAGGTTTCTATTTCTTGATTGAAGCATTCTGTGGTACCATCAGTTTGGGGATGATAGGCAGTGGAATAGGAGGCTTCAATGTCGAGTAGTTTGTATAGGGCTCTCATGGCTTTGGAGGCAAAGTGAGGGTCTCTGTCAGAGATCACCTTGTCAGGGAGTCCATACTTCAAAAATAGTTGATCTACCAAAAGCTGCGCAATAGCTTTTGAGTCAGACACTTTTTGAGTAGGTGCTAAAATTATTCCCTTCATTAAGCCATGGTCCACTATGGCTAAAATAGAATCGAATCCTCCAGAGGGTGGAAGATCCGTGATGAGATCCATCGAGATCTGTGCAAAGGGTTGAGTAGAAGAAGGTGCCGGAATAGGTAAGAAAGGTGCCTTTTCTGGTCATCTGATGATCTTGTGATGGTGACAAGTAGGACAACCCTTGACATATTCCTGGACATAATCCTTCATTCCAGGCCAATAGCAATGCTCCTTGAGTTTACGAAGCGTTTCGGCTATTCCGGGATGTCCTGCAGTTTGGTGATCATGAACTTTGTAGAGGAGTTTTCTACGAAGTTCTTTGTCATTGGGAATGAGGATTTTTCCGGAATGGTGAGGAAGGTCTTGATTGGGGGTATCATCATCTTCAGGATCGATAAGTTCTCAATTTTCACAAATGATGTCAATAAGATCTTCAGTAATAATAGCGATTAGGTCTTCTGAGAAGACAACAACATCTCTATTATCTTTGTCAGGGGGATGATGGTCTGGTCATTGTGATAAGGCGTTGGCTGGTCCGTTTTTCTGACCGGGGATGTGTTTGATCTTGAGCATAGGTTTGAAGTGTTCCATATAGGAGGCCCATCGAGCTTGACGTTGATTAAGGCTTTGAGGCTCCTTGAATTGTGATAGATTCTCGTGATCGCTCCAGACAACAAATTCATGCTTTGCTCCTTCAAGATAATGTCTCCATTCTTGAAGTGCACGAATTATGGCTAACCATTCTTGTTCAGAACAGTGATAGTTCCGTTCAGTCTGGTTAAATGCTTGAGAATGAAAGGCAACAGGTTGACGAATGCCATTATCATTTTTCTGCCATAAGACTGCTCCAGAAGCATAGGCTGATGCGTTGGTTTTGATTTTGAAAGGTTTGTCTGGGTCAGGGGCAATAAGGATGGGGTGTTCTTCAAATTTGCTCTTGAGTGAATTGAAGGCGTCTTGATGTTCTTGAGTCCATTCAAACTTGATGTTTGGGGACATCAATTTGTTGAGGGGTGCAGCGTGACAAGGGTAATTTCGAATAAACCTTTGATAGAAGTTGCAAAATCCAATGAATTTGCAGATGTCTTGAGTGGTTTTGGGTGTAGGCCAATCCTTGATGCCTTGCAGCTTTGCTATGTCCATCTCAATAGAATTTGGAGTAACAAGTGCTCCGAGGTACTCGATGCGTTGTTTCTCAAATTCACACTTCTCTGGCTTGAGATAGAGATTGTGTTCTCGAAGTATTTTGAGTACTTGACAAGTGAGTGTGCAAAGCTGTTGCTGAGTTGGGGTATGGATAAAGATATTGTCCATATATACAAGAACTCCTCCTTTCTTGATGAGATCTGCAAAGATGTAGTCCATCATGCTCTGGAACGTTGCAGGTGAATTGCACATTCCAAAGAACATAACAGTAGGTTCGAAGAGACCACGTGGTGTCTTGAATGCTGCTTTCCAGTGGTCCTCTTTACGAATTCTAATGTTATTATATCCTGCATGGACATCCATCTTGGTAAACCATTTTGAACCTTTTACTTTGTCAAGTAAGGTTGGAATAAAGGGAATGGGGTATGTGTTCTTGATGGTATAGGAGTTGAGATATTGATAATCCTGGCATGGTCAGAGTTTTCTGTCTTTCTTGCCTACAAAGAAGAAAGGGAATGCCATGGGTGATTCAGAAGGTTGAATATATCCTTTAGACAGGTTTTTGTCTAAGAATTTATCAAGCTCTTCTGTTTCTTTTGGCGAAAGGGGGTACGGTTTGTGGGATTTGAGCTTGAACTCGGCGTTCAGCTCAATCTTGTGATCCCAGGGGCGTGCAGGTGGAAAACGAGATGCTTTCTCTTCGGAGAAGACATTGAGGAAGTTGTGGAACTCTTGGGATACAACTTTCTGTGGATCGGATTCCTTCTTTTCTCCGTACTGCTGTGCTATGGCTTGCAATGCGTTGGCTTTGAAATTGATTTTTTCAAAGTCAAGCAGTTCAAGATTCAGAATTTTGGTAGGATCGTCTTGTATTTCCATAGAACGAATGATCACTTGAAGTCTAGAATTTTCCTTCATAGGATTTCTCCATGAAAGTGTTCTTGTGGACCAATCAACGTCTGGATTGTACTCGGATAACCAGGGCATTCCTAAAATCATGCGCTGTTGTCCAAGGCTGATGATCTTGGGGTGAATAGTCATTTTGCGTCCATCAATCATGAAATTGAGGGTGTATTCTTCAGATGCTATTCCACAACTGTTGCTAGATCCATTGGTGTTTAGAATCCTGATTGGTTTTTCTAGAGGTTTCTTTGGAAGATTCCAATTGTTCAAAAGTTCTGGATCAATGAAATTTCCACCTGCTCCTGAATCAAGGATAGTGAGAATTTTGGTTTCTTGTCCATTAGGGAGGTATACTGTTGAGGGAAGATAAATAATCTTGTTCTTCATAATGGCTTGAATGGTATTAATTGATTCGGTTCCTAAAGTAAGACTGTTAGAAAGTGAATTTGTCCAATACTTATTTCTTTCTAGAGTCTCAAAAGGACTGGTTGTCTTGGGGTTTAATTCGTCGTTTCTTGAAAGACTTCTTCTTCGTCTTGTTGAAATGGTTCTTCTGCTTTATTTCGGGGCAATTTCTGACCATGTGCTTTCCTGCACAATTGAAGCACAACCCAAGTTTTCTGCGTCATTGTTGCTCTGGGGTAAGGATAGCATTGAGTTCTTTGTTAACTCGGTGTTTGACGAGTTTGTTGATTTCTTTGGAATTATCATTGGATGATATTGACGAAGCATTGCTTTCTGTTTCTTCATCAGATTCTGCATCTGCTTGGTTAACATAATTAAGTTCTCTTGTGATGATGTTGTCAACATCCATGGGACCATATCCCGAGGGGTTACTAGTCTTTGAACTCAATTGGTAAGGTTTCGTGCTATAGTTCTGGTGTGAAGAATTATATTTTGAGCTGTGGCGCGAATGGGATGACTTGTGTTTTGAGTGATGTCTTGGCTGCTCAGCATATGATTGAAAGTGTTCCAATCCTCCAACTCTGTGAGCGAAGTTGTAGAAATTATCGATTGAGGATGTTTGTGGGTTCTGGTCAATGACTCCTTTACAATAATGTGGGTCCAATCCTTGGATAAAGAATGTGATCTTTGTCTCTTCATGGGATATACCTGCTGCAGTGCATGTTGAAAGCAAAGTGTACGACGAGTATGCATGGTAGTGTACGATAGGGAAACTACTTGCCTTGCTATATGAGACGGTGGTGAGCTTGAAACTTAGAGTGGTTTGAGCTTGGTGAGAGCGAGTAAGAGGGCAGAGAAAGTTATCATAATTGGGCTATCTAAGAGTCCTTATATACCATAGAGGGTGCAGGGTAACTACACTACGCATACTATGCTGACAAGCACATTAATGGATGCAGATGAATGCAATCAGAGAACTGTCAGCTATTCTATTGAACTAATAATAGATAGCATAATGGAAGCGTGCTGGTATTATTCCGCACGGCCTCGTGTAATCAATGCTTCGATTGTCAACGTATGGCAAGAGCAATGATCCGGTCCGAGCGCCCGTGACGGCGCTTAAGCTGTCACGTGATGTGACATGTGACGAGAGCATGACTAGCGCTAATGCTGCTTTGTCAACAGTGCAGAGGTTCTTGAAGGTGTTGATGTATTCTTCAATGGGTTGATAATTTTGCTTGAGGTTTGTAAGCCTGTCGATGGTAACAAGGCCTGTGGAGGCTTGTTTGAACGAATCATCGAGGGAATGGAAGAACTGGTCCAATGTCTGCGTTGGGTTAAACACATTGTTGGTGGTGTAGTCTGTGACATAGGACTCTTTCCATTCTGCTGCTGGTCCTGCCATGTTGAGTAAGGCAAACATGATTCTGGCTCTTGCATTAATGTGCTAGTTAGGTAGTAGAAGCAAAATCAATACAAAAATCACTATAAGTCGCAATGGGTCACTAAGTTCACCACTACTAACTGCTAGTGCTCGCGAACAAGTTTCAAAGGGGAGATAATCAAATAGGTAGATAGGGGGTGGAGGGATGTAGTAGCTAGCGAGATGTCTCACTAGTGATTTCGGTAGCTAGCGAGTGGGGCTCACTAACGGGGTGGTCGCTAGATGATGATGGACAAGGTTGTTTAATTGAAATGTAACTTTGAATCCTAAATGATGGCTATGTCACTACAAATACCAAGATAAAGGATTTGTGAGGATAGTTAACAGGCCAGTAGCTAGCTACACTGTGGTTATACCCTCCCAATCTAGTGAACGTACCGACTTGTACCCTCTTGATACAAGATGTGATGAGAACGCTAGTGACCATTCGTTGATCAACTCGCTATATCCAATCTATAGGAATTCTTGTTAATCTAATCGCACTTCCTTAATCTGAGGTCTCTATTGACCAAAGCTAAATCTTAATTCACACTAGACAAGTCACTTAATAAATCACTTATATATGATCTATCACTAGACGAGCTGGCAAGACTTGCTTGCCCAACACACTTGCTAGTGAGGGGTATTTATACATTGTGAGACTAACTAGATTACAAATGAAGAAATAGTAAAAGATCGGATTATTGGACTATTGGGCCTTCGCTAGCTACCCTATTACCTGGGTTGAGGGTTTGCTAGCCCAATCAGAAGCCTATCTAGTTATCCCAGATGGGTGTCCATGTGGACAGTGCTCTTGTGAGCTATAGTACCTAGCTACATCTGTTGGTAGCTAGGGTCGGTAGCATATGATGTCAGCCCGTCAGGCATACCTAAGTATTATCTTTATTCCAATGGGTGACTGTGAGTTATTGAACAATCGCTAACTAACAGGGCCCCTTCTATTGGTGCCCGGAGTGGCTTTGCAGTGCCTTGCAAGCTCGACTACCTGTGAGGTATTACCTTCGCTAGCCGGCCCTTCTGACGCCTGTCTCGGTTTGATCCTGAGGAGTTCACTAGCGCAGCTGTGTGCTGACTAATTGCTAGGCTTGGGCTGTAGCTAGAGTACCATATTCATGAACCGGTCTTTGAGGAGTTGTGTTATTCTAAATAGACTGACGTTGCTAACCGTTTTGGGTGAATAGGGTTGCGTTGCTAGACCTCAGGGCCCATTCGCCTTAGTGATCCATTGATCTACTGATCTGGGGCGCTATAGATAGTCATAGCAAGACACTTGAATGTGCTAGCGAGGCTCTGCTCGCTAGATAGACTTGTAGCTAAGGGTATGTTTGTCCAAAGCTAATAGTATTGCTCCTCGATACTGTATGCTTTTCCAGTAAAGGGTACTAATGACCGGTCTTTCTAGTGAGGTTCATAGCTAGGTACTATATCACTCCTAGCGAGGGTTCTGTGAGGCTACTAACGGCCTAGCTAGTGATATTCCTAGCTCCTGTAGTGGTTTCACAATTGAAATTGTTTCAGCCGTAACACCGTCTAATTCAAGATTGGTTGATCTTAACTTCTAATCCTCTGAAGTTAAGGACTCATAACTGCAACAATTCAATGTTATCAGTTGCTTACTATACTTTGGTATTGTAACTTTGCCAATTTACCTATTAGCAGGCTGGTTAAGGATTTTAATCCTTAATTAGCTAAGTGCCTCCTAACTTAGGTCTAGGAGCCCACTGAACCATAACATTCCTACTGGAGTGTCTATAGTAGCAGCTGAGTAATTGGTGATGTAGTAGCTAAGTAAACAATGGTGAGATTGCAGGTAGAGAAGTAGTGGAGAAGCAACAGGTCCATGACAAGCAGGGTGCTGATAGGAATGGATGGCTAGTATAATATGCAATTGCTCCAAGGGAATATAACACAACATATGCACTAATACATAGTTGGACCACACCCAATTTTTATTATACTTGTTTGCATGGTCTGTTTGCACACAATGTTGTACATGGGAAACAGGAACTTACTTTAAATATATTGGTTATAGACATTGAGCAGAGTAAGATGATCACTCTCAGGAATAGTGAATAGCTCTTTCACAGCATCAGCTTCCCACTACTGGTTATCTGGTCTAACCAAACATTGGAGACAGACAACATGGCACTGATTGTGAGAATTTCATTGCTGCATTTGAATTCTGGACCTGCAATCAGTAGCTTTGCAAGCTAGATCAATGTTGAGTTAATATCTTCACTCATTGTTATGGTTCAGCGGGCTCCTAAACCTAAGTTAGGAGGCGCCTAGCTAATTAAGGACTGAGATCCTTAACCAGCCTGCTAATAGGTGAATTGGCAAAGTTACAATACCAAATTATAGTAAGCAACTGATAATGTTGAATCATTGTGGTTATGAGTCCTTAACTTCAGAGGATTAGAAGTTAAGATCAACCAATCTTGAATTAGACAGGTAACAGTTAAGTTACAACAGAAGAGAATCAAAAACTTGGAGTTTTTGATCCTGTAATCTACACCTATTTTATGCAAGTCCAAAGGCCATTGTGTACTAGTGTATCTACAAGTCATAAATGTCTGTCTGAGTCACCAATTGAGGAAGAGAAGCTACTAGTACACTACAGAGCATTCAATGAGTTAGTTTGTATCTAAATTGTAGTCCATGATCTACTATAATGTTCTATCTACTCTGAGTCATTGTTACCTGAGATAGTAGAAGCCCATGGAGGACTCCTGAGGCATAGACACTGCAGATGAAGATGAGAAGGCTGAGGAGGACAAGGATGAAGACAAGAGATCATAGGAAACAATCTCCGAGGACATCTCCTGGTAATAGGAGGCAATAGCATGGAGTGGGACATCTTCTGAGGAGTCAGAAGAAGCATCAGACAAGTTGTCGAACAGCCAAGGCTGCGATGGGTAATGGTGCCTGTATTCTCCTGACTTGATGAGTGCAGCAAGAACTCTAGGAAGTTCCTGCTCGTTGTGGAACATGTAGGGATGTCGCCATGTTGTGCAATTATCCGTGACTGGATAGGGGCGCCATCTGTTCTCAATGGCTGCCATCCAGCACATTGGGTATGTGCTAAGGACTTCACCATCTCTGATTATGTGGTAGTAAGGAGCTGCACGCATAGCTTGTTGTAGAACTGCATTAAGCTTGTCGCAATTGTAGATAGGGGGGAGAGGTGTGAGCCTATAGTCAGAGATATGCCCAGAGATGACTCTGAGAAGGTTCTGTTCCTCAGGGACTAAGACATGAGTACCTGGGTCCATAACACTCATCTCATATGAGCTATATCTGTGTAGTCTATATCTGCACTAGATAAGGTTCTACCAGATGAATCTAGAGATAGATCATCTGAGACCCACATTGTTGATCCATGGTGGAGCACTCATGTATCCACTCCATTCTCCATGGACCCACCTGTCCAGATCAATCCACTGGACGATCCTATGCTATATGTAGAACCCTTCCACTCTATGATCCTTAGATACTTCTATGAATACACTCTTTAGAATAGGTATATAAACCCTATGTATTCCATCTTTATTCTACAGTTCAATATATCTCTTCTACCACTCTATTGCTATTCACTCTACACTCTAAACTCTACTGCCTATACATTCCAGTGAGTGTTAGAGCACCTTACCACTGTGCATAGCACCATTATGGGTGCTTTCTCATAGTCCTATTCTATAGGACCCTGTTGCTGCTAGGACATATTCACAACACTTCTGATTAACAAGATTATGGCTATAGCCATGAATCCGGATTCAAGATTAGCTAGAAATATAAAGCCTAATACAGTTAAATAACTAGATTAATCTGGATTGTACCTAGATTAAACTGGATTATCACTAGATTAATCCAGAAACCCAACTGTTACACATATTTATGAGGCAAAATTCTGCACCCACAAGAATTGAACCCATAAGCTGGAGGGTAGTGCTGGTGATAACATACAGTGATCCACCTATGTCAACTGCCACATTATAATCTTTTTAAGATTTAAGAATATATGGTGAATAAACTAAACTCAAACCACAAAAAAATAATGATGTTCATTATCCCAGGTTAAGCCAGATTATTAACTGGATTAATCTGGGAGAACAAATAAAATATTTTTAACTGGGGATAATCCAGTTTAATCTGATTTAATCTAGGATAATCTGATTAATCTGACCTGCCCTAGATCAAATTTTTGTGCACATACTGAGCCTTGTAGGTCAGATTGACCAGGTCATCCCAGATGAAATTGGATTATCCTGGATTAAACTGGATTATCCCTGTTTAAAAAAATTTTATTTGTTTTCATTCTGACAAATAGACACTGATAAATATAAATAATATATGGATTTTTCAATGGATTTTCTGGTATAAGTGGTTTATCACTGTTGACTTGACATAAAGTCTGGTTCAATCCCCAATGACAACATTTTACTTACAATGCCAATCAGTGGCTGTATCTTAGATTTATCCCAAATTTAGCCTGGATTATCCTGGATTATCCAAGGTTAATTTAATATAATTTAATTTAATTTATATTCATTTAATATCTGAGAGATTAATCTCAAATCTGTTACAACCTTCCTAAGTAGTCAACTCAGGTTGCAACAAGTGATGAAGACTTGAGGGCGATGAGAGAGAAGAGAAGGGGAATCAACAAGTTGGTAAAGCGTAAGGAATACAGCAGAGTATCTAGGTGTATATATACTACTGGGGTATTCCTACTGGAGAGTCTATAATGGCGGCTGAGTAAGTATGACATAGTGGCTGAGTAAACAATGTAGGGGTCGCAGGTAGAGAAGTAGCGGGTCCATGACAAGCAGGGCGTTGATAGGAATGAGTGGATATTATAGTACACGATAGCCCCAAGGGAATATAACATTACCCCCTTTTTATGCTCTGTGTCCACACAGTTACCCAACGATGAATCGCGCGAGGTCTTTCTTGGTGGGTCCAGCATAGAACTTGTTGTCGACGGTGCTGTGTGCAATGAATAATTTGGCGTGGTCCGGTCCTCCTGCAAACATGGCAATCTTAATGCCTTTCATGGTGCCCCAGGTGTTGGGCTTGTCGATGAGTAAGGTGGCAAGGATGTGGTCAACGTATTGTTTGTCAAGTTCTTCGTTGTCGAGGAGTGTGGTGAATGTGCTGGGGAACTCCCATTCTCTAACTTCTTTCGGGCCTGTTTGTTCCGGTGCCGTCAGAAAGGAGAGCATGTTCTCGACTTCCAGGGCAATGGCGGGGATGCGTCGGATTTCTTCTTCGCCTTCTCTTGCCTCTTTCTCCTCTTTGTCCGTTTTGCCTGTCCTCCTGGCCTTTCTGCTTTTGAGTGGGTACGGGTCGGTGCCCATGAGGAGTTGTGCTAATTTGACGGCTCCTTCTTCTTTGTCATTCCCGTTGTAGTGTACGAGGACCAGTACCTCGGATAGTATGGAACATAGGGATAGCAATTTCCCTCCGATGTCGGCGTCGATGAAGTCTTCTAGGTCGACCTGTATATCCTCCACATGGTCAATGGCTTGGTTGTGTCTCTTTTGACCTCGGGTGGCTGCTTGGATTTGTGGTGAGATTGCGGTTAGGACCAACTGTGCGTCCTTCATTGCTGATTTTGCTGCCGATACTGCTTTCTGTATATTGGAGATGTCGTTGACACAGCTCAGCATTTTGTCGATGGATGCTCCCTTCTTGTGTTCCGTGATCATCTGGGTGACCGATGAGGTGACTTCATCCATGGTAACGTCCCGCGTGATGGAGTTGTGAGCTTGGGGTTCCTCAGTGTTGAGGAGCGAAGCGACGGATTGGCAATTTTCAGTAGGAGGCATGGTTCGAAGAGTGCGGTTGATGATGGGTTTTGGCGATTTCTGTCCCCCTTTTATAGGTTTTCCTTGCTCCGCAAGGGACTTCCTGTATGTCTCTAATGCGTCTTGTGCATTTCCTAATGAGGATGCAGGTATCCATGAGTCGTGTTCATCTCCATATCCCTTCCAGTGCACCAGGTACTGCATTCCTCTGCCTCTTCTGCGTTCCCCTCGGATTTCCTCTACTTCGTATTCCTCCTCTTCTCCGACTAGTACTGGTGGCGGTGGTGTTGGTGTTTCTTGCCCTGTGTAGCTCGGTGTCCGGTGTGGCGTTAGCAGCAATTCGTTAAACACGTTGTGTATGATCCAGTCTTCTGGCAGCTTTAGACGGTAGGCTGATACCCCTATCTGCTCGGTGATTTGGAATGGTCCATATCGTCGGTTGTTCAACTTCTCCATGGGTCTGTTGGTTTTGATGTTTGTCCCTTCGAGCCATACCCATTGTCCTATAGATAGTCCCCACTGTTTTCCTCGTCTCCGATCATGGTTTCGTTTTGTTTCATCCCCTTTTGTCGTTAGGTGCTCTGATACTTCCTTTCTGATCGCACTCAGGCTTTGGACGAATTCATCTACCGCGGGTGTTTCTGGGTCTGCGGTCAGGTTTCCTTTCCAGGGGTGTCTTCCATAATTGATGTAGAATGGAGAGTGTCCGGTGGCACTATGTTGCTTGTCGTTGTACTGGAATTCTGCTGTTGCTAGCCAGTCTGCCCAGTCGTTCTGTCGGTAGTTCACATAGTGTCGTAGGAATGCTTCCACTTCTTGGTTGATGCGTTCTGTCTGTCCGTCCGTCTGGGGGTGGTACGCTGTGGATAGTCTTCTATCGATTCCTAGGGCCTTGCATAGGTTTTCCATGAATTTAGCTGCGAACTGTGGACCTCTGTCACTGATGATTACTTTCGGGACACCGTGTAGCTTCCAGATGTGGTCTCTGTATGTTTCTGCTAAACCCTTTGAGCTTAGGGTCGTTGTGGTTGCGATAAGTCGGATCATCTTGGAGAACCTGTTGACTACTACCAGGATTGCATCCGCTCCTTTGGACATTGGTAGTGGTCCGATCATATCGACCATGATTTCGGTCCATGGTCCTTCGGCTGGGGGTATGGGGTGTAGCTGGGTTGTTTTCTTGTGGCGTAGTATCTTGTTCCTTTGGCAGCTGTCGCATCCTTCTACAAATCTCTGTACGTCTCTTTTCATCGTGCTCCAGTAGTACGACCTCTTGAGAAGGTCAAGCATCCTCTTTTGCCCTGGGTGTCCAACGTTGGGTGGGTTGTGGTGTTCTGCGAGGATCTTTTCTTGAAGCTTTGCATCTGTGGGTATGCATATGCGATCGTCCCGGTAGGTTATTCTGTCCGTGGTAATTGTGCGCCTTGGTTCTTCTTTTAGCCATTTGTATACCTGTCCGTCAAGTTGTCCATTCCTTAACTCCGTGTTCCATTCCTCTTTTGGGGTAATCCGGTAGTTCTCGGTTCGGAATATTCGTATGGGCGGTGTCAGATGCTCGTTTCTGGTTCTTCTGACGAATAAGGACTCCTTCAGTATGGTAACCTTTGGTTCGGGTTCTTCGTCTCCTTGTGTCCTCCTGGATAGAATGTCCGCCTTGGTGTTTGTCTTTCCCGGGATGTGTCAGAGCATGAAGTCATAGTCTTGCAATCTGAGGTACCATCGGGCTTGTCGTCCATTGAGTTTTTGCGGTTCCTTGTAGTACTTCAGGTTTTCGTGGTCCGTCCAGATCTCGAATGGTTCCTTGGCCTCCAGTAGGTACTGTCTCCATCGCTTGAGGCCTTCCATGATGGCGAGTAATTCCTTGTCGTAGATTTCGTAGTTTCTTTCTGCCGGGTTCATGGTTCTAGACATGAACGCTATTGGGTGCCACTTGTCGTGTTGAAGTTGGGAGAGTACTCCTCCTATTGTGTATCCCGATGCGTCTACTTCCATCCTGAACTGCCCTTCGTCTTGTGGTAGTGCCAATACTGGTTCTTCCGTTATCCTTTTCTTGAGTTCTTCGAACACCTGTTGTTGCTCTTTCTCCCACATCCATCCCACGTTGCCTTTGACCTTGTGTAGCGGTGCTGCGATTGCGCTGAATCCCTTGATGAATCTTCGGTAAAAGTTTGCGAATCCTAGGAACGATTCTACTCCTTTGACGTTTGTTGGGGTTGGCCAGTTTCGTACTGCTTCTATTTTCTCCCCCTCCATCTTCACCTTGCCATCTCCCACGATGGCACCCAGGATTGGTATTTCCATCGCATTGAACATGCATTTTGTCCTTTTGAAGTACAGGTTGTGTTTTTCGGCTATTTCCAGGAACCTGCAAGTGCATTCTGCCAGTTCTTCCTTTGTCTTTCCAGGTATCACGAAGTCGTCCATGTAGTTGATTAGAATACCCTCCTGTAGCAACTGTCTGAACACGCAGTTCATCATCCGTTGAAATGTTCCTGGAGAGTTGCACATTCCGAAGAACATGACCGTTGGTTCGAATAGTCCCTCGTTCGTGACGAATGCCGCTTTCCACTCGTGTCCTTCCTTTATCCTGACGTTGTTATACCCCCATATGATGTCCAGCTTGTTGAAGTATTTTGTGTCCTTCAGTTTGTTGATCACTTCTTCTATTAGGGGCAGTGGTGTCTTGTCCTTGATCGTGTGTTGGTTCAGTTTCCTATAGTCCTGACATAACCTCTTGCTGCCGTCCTTCTTGGGTATGAAGAAACATGGCGCTGCGTACGGGGATTTGGATGGTCTGATGCGTCCTGAGGCGAGGTTTTCCTTCACAAAATCTCGGAGTTCTTCCTTTTCCTTGACTGTCATGGGATACACTTTGGCGTTCATATCTTTGGGTGCCATTTCCGTTAGGTTGATTTCGTGATCCCATTTACTTGGTACCGGTAGTTTGTCGAAGTTCTTTTTGTTGAATAGGTGGGTGAACCATCGTAGGTAATGTGGTAGGTCTTCTGCTTTTGTGGGATCGGTGGTCTTCTCGATGTCTTCTTCGGCTTCTTCTGTCTTTGTCGCTCGATTGTGGGTTTCCCATT
This sequence comes from Macrolepiota dolichaula, assembly GCA_003315915.1. Lineage (NCBI taxonomy): Eukaryota > Fungi > Basidiomycota > Agaricomycetes > Agaricales > Agaricaceae > Macrolepiota > Macrolepiota dolichaula. The sequence goes on from QFDT01001855.1 coordinate 25,036, forward strand.
TTCCGTGTTGTATCCTGCAATTTTCCGGGCATCTGGTGAAATTGATCCATCCGGCCTTCCAATCTATTTCCAGATTGTGTGCCATGATCCAATCATGACCTAAGAATAGTTCCGCTGATTGTATGTCCGATATTTGCGCCTCCATATGCTCCGTGTGGTTCCCAATCGCCATCTCGAATATGGCTTTCTCTGTAACCAGATTTTGGGTTGTTCCGTCCGCGTTATACACCATCCTTGGGTTTACCAGTGGTGTCGTGGGTAGTTGCAGCTCTTTTGCCGTTTGCCTGCCAATGCAGGTGTCTGTGCACCCTGTGTTGATGATTGCTTCGACCTTTTTCGTACCTGTCTTGGTTGTTATCGTTGGTTTAATCAGAAGTTCTCGTGCTCCTTTTCTTCTTTGTGGGATAACGTATGATTTGGAAGAAAAGTTAGATACATGGGGCCTCGATTTCACACTCAATCGGACCCTTCGGCAAAACCCTGCTCGGTCCCTTCATCTTCTTCGTTATCTATTCCCCTGTTCTGGGATTTCTTTGGTGCTCGGCAGTTCCTGGCGATGTGCCCCTCTTTTCCGCAGTTGAAGCATCCTCCTCTTTTCTTCTTCGGCTTCCTGCACTCCTTTGCAATGTGTCCGTTGATGCCGCAGTTGTAGCATTTGGGCCCTCTGGATTCCTGTCGTCCTATCTCCATGGGTTGGCCCATCCCTCCGTATGTGATGCCGGATGTGGTGTGTCTGTCTCTAGACTCTGTTGACTCGTATCCTTTTCCAACCAATAATATCGCCTTGACCCATTCGTCGTAGGTGTGGGGCATTCCTTCTGCCGGATATCCTAATATAGTCTTGATTATGTCCGGGCGTACATTCCTTTTGAGTAGGAAAAGTGCGTGTGCGTCATCTGTGTGGGCTTTGATCTTGAGTACCCTGAATTCTACAAGGTAGTCAGCGGTGTTCTTGTTTCTTTGCTTGAACGTTTCGATCTTCCATTCCGCTTCTGGTTGCTCCATGTGATCCCCAAACGTGGATA
>QFDT01001856.1:0-12169 GCA_003315915.1 Macrolepiota dolichaula
CCACGCTCCTCGACAACGGAGAACTCGACAAGCAATACGTCGACCACATCCTTGCCACCCTACTCATCAATAAGCCCAACACCTGGGGCACCATGAAAGGCATCAAGATCGCCATGTTCGCAGGAGGACCGGACCACGCCAAATTATTCATCGCACACAGCACCATCGACGACAAGTTCTATGCTGGACCCACCAAGAAAGACCTCGCACGATTCATCGTAGGATAACTGTGTGGTCACAGAGCATAAAAAGGGGGTAATGTTATATTCCCTTGGGGCTATCGTGTACATTAATATCCATCCATTCCTATCATCGCCCCGCTTGTCAAGGACCTATCTCTCCGCCACTTCTCAGTCTGCAATTACTCCACAGTTTACTCAGCTACGACGTCACACTTACTCAGCCGCCACTATAGACTCTCCGATAGGAATACCCCAGTAGTATATATACACCTAGATACTCTGATGTATTCCTTACGCTTTACCAACTCGTTGATTCCCCTTCTCTTCTCTCTCATCGCCCTCAAGTCTTCATCACTTGTTGCAACCTGAGTTGATCACTTAGGAAGGTCGTAACACAGGTGTGTGGTAGCAGTTCCAAGAGCCAAAACTAGAGACAAGTCCGAAACATATGAGGGGAATGACAAACTATGGTCAAGTTGAGTCAAGTGAAGTGAGATGAGATGAGACATGATGCAAATTGTTTGTAAGTATCGAAGATGAAAATGAGAAGTGGCATTGACTGCAAAAACAAGGCAGCCAATGACAAACAGAAAAGAAATCCAGAAAGTGAAGAGGGTCCAGGAATGGGGAAGGGGCAGAAGCAGGTTTTGCTAATCCCTTATAACATCCACCAAAGAAAAAGAGGTGAGTTTTAAGAAAAACTAACCATAAGTCATTATACAACACCCGTTAATGCACATCCAAGATTTGGGTTTGCTGTTGTTGCTGCTGCCATTACCACATAGCTTGGTTGTGTATAAGGAGGGCCCACTCCCCATCAGAGTCGTCGGGTGGGAAAGTGAATGCAAGGGGGTTATCCTTTAGGAAGTCAATCAACCAATATAAATTGTTGTAGCACTTGCCCATAGACCACGGTTGTTCAAAGCACCTGCAGTCATTAATGATATGTTCATGTGTTTCAAGTGGGTGGCCACAAGGACACGCAATTGGGGCATCTGGGAAGAAGCATGCACAGTAAGCTCCGATAGGTGCATGGTTGGTAATGCAGTGTGTTAGGTGAGTGGTTAGTGAGGGTGTCATGTCTTTGGTAAGCCATGATCTGCCATTGGTGTATTTTGGTAGGATATAGTTCTCACTTGATCCACAGAGGAATAGGAAGTTGTGGCTGAGGTAATCCTGGTCTTCCATTAGATGACTGCATTGCCACAGCCATCGGCAATTATTGGTCCAGGCCTTTTGGATGAAGCCTAAGGATTTGTGAACCATGTTGGGAACACATGGCATGCAGATGGACTTGGCAAGTTTATGAGTGTGGTGATGGAGCGACCACTTCTTGGACAAGGGAATGTCCCAGAAGATGATGCAATGGGAAGAGGAGGTGGAGAGCCAGCGGGCAATGGGTTTGGTGACAGCAATGGAATCGGGATGTGCACTGTGGGCGCTGTAATCAAACAGACATTTAGTGCATGAAAGGGAGTCTGTAAAAATGTGAAGGTCAGTAATAATATGGGGGTCAGAGGACAAGCACGCAGAATTAGAGGAAAAAGAGATAGTGGAAAGGAGACCGAGGCAGAGAGCGTACAATTCCGAGTCAGAGGAGAGTACATTACCCACAGGGACAACATGTTATGGTTCAGTGGGCTCCTAGACCTAAGTTAGGAGGCGCCTAGCTAATTAAGGACCGAGATCCTTAACCAGCCTGCTAATAGGTGAATTGGTGAAGTGACGATACCAAAGTATAGCCAGCAACTGATAACGTTGAAACGTTGCGGTTATGAGTCCTTAACTTCAGAGGATTAGAAGTTAAGATCGACCAATCTTGGATTAGACGGGTAACAGTTAAGTTACAACAGAAGAGAATCAAAAACTTGAAGTTTTTGATCCTGTAATCTATGCCTATTTATGCAAGTCCAAGGTTGTTGTGTACTACTGTATCTACGAGTCATAAATGTCTGTCCAAGTCATCAATCGAGAGAGAGAGAAACTACTAGTACACTACAGAGCATCCAATGAGTCAGTCTGTATCTAAGATCATAGTCCATGATCTACTATAACGTTCTATCTACTCCGAGTCATCATTCTCTGAGACAGTAGAACGTTCGGATGAGGTGGGGAAGCCCGTGGAGGACTCCTGAGGCGTAGGCGCTGCGGAGGAGGACAAGGAAACTGAGGAGGACGAGGATGAGGACGAGAGATTGTATGGGACAATCTCCGAGGACATCTCCTGGTAATAGGAGGCAATAGCACGGAGTGGTACATCTTCTGAGGAGTCAGAAGAAGCATTGGACACATCGTCAAACAGCCAAGGCTGTGATGGATAGTGATGCCCGTATTCTCCTGACTCGATGAGCGCAGCAAGAACTCCAGGAAGTTCCTGCTTGTCATAGAACATGTAAGGATGTCGCCAGGTTGTACAATTATCCGTGACCGGATAGGGGCGCCATCCATTCTCAATGGCTGCCATCTAGCACATTGGATACGTGCTAAGGACTTCGCCATCTCCGATTATGTGGCGGTAGGGAGCCGCATGCATAGCTCATTGTAGAACTGCATTAAGCTCATCACAATCATAGACAGGGGGAAGAGGCGTGAGCCTGTAATCGGAGGTGTGCCCAGAGATGACTCTGAGAAGGTTCTGGCCCTCAGGAACTAGGACGTGAGTCCCTGGGTCCATAACACAACATGAGATTTTTAAAGGAGTAGAGATAGAAGAATCAAACAAAATAAAAGCAGAAGTGGCAGAAAGGGCTTTTGCCTTTAGAGGGTAAGTAGAATTTGGACAAGAGCCATCCATTGAAACTAAGAGAGAAGAAGAGGAAGAAAGTGCACAATCCCGAGCCTCGCTAGCCTCAGAGAGGTGTTGGCAGACAGCTTTGGTATCATCATCTATATTGCGCAGGCAAGAACAGAAGGAAATTTGAGACTTATACCTATCTAAGATGCAGGTGCTTGGTTGGGCGCATGGGTGGAGGCAATGAAAAGTGTTGGTAACAAATGGGGATTCTTGGAGAAAATCAACAGCTGGGGATTTGAAGCTGATGGTGTCTGGGTTGTCGTTCCTGGTAAGGAGTTTGAGAGGGTGATTGGGTGGAAGAGTGTGAAATCTTAGAGTGCATCTCTTGATGAGTTTGTGGATATGGAAGCAGAAGGGGATGAGGCCCACGATTGACTCAGTGCCACCTCGGGGTGTAGTGCAAAAGGCGCCAGTGATCCAAATTGATGCCAATCATTGGGTTTTATTAAGTTGTTGAAGAAGTGCCTTGTCATCCCTTCTTGACCTTGAACCACTACCTTCCCTTTTGGGACATTGGAGTGTTAATTGTTGAGAATATACACAATGGCTAGGAAGCCTCAATCTCGAGACTCTACATGGAATCCAAGAGAGCCTGGGCTCTCACAAGTGACTGATGACTTCCTTTGTGCGATGAACCAAGATAATCGCGCCAAGGGCCTTATCCGTGTGGGACCTTTCTACACACTCCCCAAAGCCACCCACAACATTGTTCAATGGGAGCTCGCGTCTATGAACATCACCACGATTGTGGAAGATGTCAAAACTGTCATCAGTTGGGGTGATGTCCCCCTGTCCCCCTTTGCAGTGGCGGCAGCTGCTCACCAGGCTTCCACCCCCCCCACCCCTGTCCCAATCCCTGAGGTGGTCATGGGTGACTCCTCCCCTTCCTCTTCTGACCACACGGTTAAGCCTCCAGCCCCTGCCCAGGATGAGGATGACACTGACAATCTTGCTGAGTTGGTGCTCGAGCTTTGCTCTGAGCCCTTCTTAAACGCTCTCAAGGGCTCTCTCATTGGTTCATCCACTGAGGCCCTCACCACTTTCCAGTCTGGCATGGAACCTTTTCTCTCCCTGCTACAACAATTCCTACCCTCCCCCCTCACTGGCCCTGCGTCGAAATTCCAGGAGGCCACCACTCAAACTGTCCGGCTGAAGTCCTTCCGTCCAGAGGAACCTGTCACTGGCACACCTCGTGTCAGACAATCATACACTGCAGCTGCAGCCCCTCCCCCTGCTCCCCTTCACCCTACTTCTGGCCCTGAGCCCTGGGTTGTCCTGGCCCAGAACCAACCTCCTGTCCCTGGTAGGCACCCCAACAGGCAACCCTACTATGCTACATGTGGCCCCTCTAGGCGCCAGTTCCACATCTCTGCCGACAACGCTGCCATGTCCAAGGCTGGCTTGTCATTCCCACAGCTGCTGCGTATTTGCAATGGCTCCCTCACACGTGCCAAGTCTTCCCTCAGGGTTGATGCAGCTTCTTTCACTTCCTTTGGCGTCTCCTGTCTGACATCCACCATTCCATCTGACGCTGAGCTTGACACACTCACTGCTGCTCTCTCCCCCAAGCTCCCCAGAGCCTCCCTCTCCCTCTCCACATCGAAATCTTTCATTAAGATTGTCAATGTTCCCTTCTACAAGTCTGGCCAGACTTTCCCTCCCACCCTAGCCGAGTTGAAGACAGAATTGTCTTCCTCGGTTATCAACCTCGACCATGTTGCACACATGCACTTCATTCACAATTCTGCCCGGGCCGATTCTGCCACCCTCTGGATTGACCTCATGGATTCCCAGCGCAGTACACGCACTTCCTCTGTCATCAACTGGCATGTGCTTCTTAATGGAGCTTCGTGTCATATCTGCAGCACCAAGTCGCATACTGGCACCCCCCAGTGTCAACAATGCTGGAAATGGGGCCACCCTTCCTCCACCTGCAGACAGCCCACAGCTATCTGCCCCATCTGCTCGGGTCCTCATCACAAGGACTCTCATCAGATGCTGGCTGGCTGCTGTAAAGGCAACCCCAAGGCCAAGCCCCCCATTCCCCCTACCCCTTCTGGTGTTATGGTTCACCTAGAGGGCACCACAAGGATGGCCGCTAGGCTAGTCAACACTGAAGGATCACTTCAACAATCACCTTCGGCTGACAACACTAGTTGTCCTGGAGTACTGAACAGAGACTGATATCTTCTGCTGTTGACAGACAGGAGAACACTAAGTTCACTCGGGAGAGTGCAACAATAGAGTTGTATTCGAGAGATAGGACAAGCATAGAAAGGAGGGAAGTAAACAAGGGCGGTAGACAAGAGGTTGAAGCTGAAGCTTCAACTACAGAATAGTCCGTTATTTATACAATTTGAGATACTTCTGTCTTTACTATTTCGTCCATTGCTAACTAAGGTGAAACATTGCTGACAGGATTGGAAGGGACGTCAGAACAAGATGGTGTTCCGGGAATGGAAGCTCGCTGTGAAATGGAAGACAACAGATCTACAGAATCCGTACTATCGGAGTTCTCTTGATCCAAAGGCGATGACAATGTGGAGAAGTGGCTAATAGTGAGATTGACAGGGGAGTCGGTCCAGCGGAGGTCGTAGGGTTGGCCCATCAGGTACGGGTGAGTGAAGGACGTATCTCCGACGATCTGCCTCCATCCATAGTTGTCAGCTCCGGTGAGTGCGGGCCGAGCAATTGTAGTCTTGTAGAGTCCGTGCCGATAGATATGGATGAATGGTGAGTTATCCCATACCTGGCGAAGGTGGTGGTTGAGGTACTGGGACTCGTACTGAGGGGGCGGAGGGGTTCCGTGTGGAGAGGTAGATTGGCCCGGTACTTCTTTGTAGTCCAGAATGTCGAGTAGTTCGAGGCGCCACTTGTATAGCCAGTGTAAGGGGTTTGTTGTCGAGACCATAACATCTGGCGTGGCTTGTCCCCACGTCAGTTCCTGTGTCAACTGCAGCGCCAAGCATGCTGCGGATGATAAGCAGTGCCCCTTCTGGCACCATCAATACAATCACACCTGGATCTGCGGTCATTATGCTTGGGTATCCTCGGACCATCAAGCCTCCGCGGTGCCCCTCACTTGTGTGCCTCATTGCACGCATCCTGTCCCTCCTTCTTCTCGTGGAGATGGTGATGTAGAACTGGGGGATGATGATATCTCCCTTTCCAACAATGACGCCCTTAGCTATGCAGGGTGATCCTTCCATTCGCTCAATGTTGCTTCTTGGCTGGTTTGTTGTTTTGGACTTTATGATTGGGTGAGCTGATAGTCTACTGAGACAGCCCGAAGGCCCCCGAACATTTCTTCTTCCTATCAATACTTCTTTCATGTGCTGTGTTGAGGCACTCATAGGTTCTCCTTTCAACTGCACATTAGTGTAGTTTTCTCATACATACTTAGGACTGCTATTGCGTGCCCCTTAGCTGTAGTAAATACTGCATGGCTATAAACATTGATTTTAAAAAAAAAAAAAAAAAAAAAGAAGCGCCTTGTTGCATGCACCTGTGAAGTACCAGAGTTTTAGGCCATACATCACCACAGGGACAACACATGACCTGTAGAGTATACATTTCTGAATGGGGTTGAGACCTCATACCAAGTTGCCAAGCAGGTGTAAGCACTTGACAGTTGATAAGAATTTGGTTGTGTAATAGTGTACATGCTCCTTGAAGGTGAGTGCTTGGTCAAAATAGAACCTGAGATACCAGATGAAGCACTTTGGTGTGAGCGTTAATGACATGCCGTCTGCGTGTTGTAGTGTGACGTCAGGGTTGGGTTCAGCCCATGGTTGGTTAGAAAAGTGAAAGACTTTGCTCTTGTTGTGTTCAAGAGTGAGGCCCATGGAGGTGATGAAGGATGAGCAGGCAGAGTAAACCTGTGAAATTAAAGATGTGTTAGTAGCGAAATTGTCTGATTGTACAATGATGAGCCCATCATCAATGAAAGAGAGTATTTTACAGCGGGAGTCCAAGGCAAAACGGTACATAAAGGGAGAGAGAAATAATGAGGTAAGGATGGGGGATAACACCGAGTCTTGTCCAACACCAACCAAAGCAGGGAATTTGGGAGAAGAAAATTGGTTCCAGGAATAAGAAGTGAGGCGGTTAGAAAGGTAATTAGCGAAGAAAGAGACCAGGCACAAAGGAAAACCATGTCTGTTTAGGATGTGAATCAACAATGAATGATTGATTGAGGGGAAAAATTGGGCAACATCAAATGCAAGGATGCTCATTTTGAGTTTGCGTTTCCAGCCCTTCCGGACCATGTGAGTGAGGTATACACCAGCATCCTCGGTTGACTGTTGGATGATGCTGCCAAATTGTAGTGGGTGGACTAGGTTGAGTCTTGATGAGTCAAATTGCATGTGTGTGGATATGACCTTCTCAACCAGTTTCCCAAGCATATTTAGGAGGACGATGGGGTGGAACATTTTCGGGGTGGTGTAGTGGGGTTTCTCCGGTTTTGGAATGATAACTGAATTGGAATCTTTGAAGTAGGAAGGCCATGTGGAGGTGGTGACACATGCATCTGTGAAGGTGTGTAGGTTCTCGAGCACTAAAGGTGAGGTGAAAATATCTTTGAGGTGTCGCCATGACAAATGGTCTGGGCCTGGCAATGACGTATTGGAACAGGGGTGAAGGGCATCTTCTAACTCCTTGATGGATATTGGGTCCCACGTTGTTACAGCCGAGACGATTTTGATCACAAATCCAATGCAGGAGCTAGGAATATCACTAGTTATGAAGCTAGTAACATTAAAGAACCCTCGCTAGAAGTGACAAAGTACCTACTTATGAACCTCAATAGAAAGATCAGTCATTAGTACCCTTTACCGGAAAAGTGTACGGTATCGAGGAATAATACTATTAGCTTTGGATGACCATACCCTTAGCTACAGGTCTACCTAGCAAGCGGAGCCTCACTAGCGCATTCAAAGTGTCTCGCAACAACTATCTATAGCGCCCCGGATCAGTAGATCAACGGATCACTAAGGCAAATGGGCCCTGAGGTCTAGCGACGCGACCCTATTCACCCAAAAATGGCTAGCGACGTCAGTCCATTTAGAAACAACCCATTAAGACTGGTTTGCGATATAGTACTCTAGCTATGGCCCAAGCCTAGCAATTAGTCAGCGCACAGCCGCGCTAACAAACTCCTCAAAATCGAACCGAGACACGCGCTGGAGGGGCCAGCTAGCGAGAAGATACCTCACGAGCCATTGGGCTCACGAGGCACTGCAAAGCCGTCCCAAGTGCCAATAGCAAAGCGCCAGCTGGTTATCGATCGCTCAATAGCTGCCGGCTGCACCTTGGGATAAAGATAATAATTAGGTATGCATGGCGGCCTGACGTCATATGCTACTGACCCTAGCTACCGACAGATGTAGCTAGGTACCATAGCTTGTGAGAGCATTGTCCACACGGACACCCATCCGGGATAACTAGATAGGCTTCCAATTGGGCTAGTGAACCCTCAACCCAGGTTATAGGGTAGCTAGTGGAGCCCCGACAGTCCAATAGTCCGATATTTTACTGTTCCTTTATTTGTAATCTAGTTAACCTCGCAATGTATAAATACCCCTCACTAGCGAGCGTGTTGGGCAAGCAATCTTGCCAGCTTGTCTAGTGATAGATCATATATAAGTGATTTATTAAGTGACTTGTCTAGTGTGAATTAAGATTAAGCTTTGGTCAATAGAGACCTCAGACTAAGGAAGTGAGATTAGATTAACGAGAATTCCTATAGATTGGATATAGTGAGTTGATCGACGAACAATCACTAGCGTTCTCATCACATCTTGTATCAAGAGGGTACAAGTCAGTACCTTCACTAGATCAGGAGGGTACTACCACAGTGCAGCTAGCTACTGGCCTGTTAATTATCCTCGCGAATCCTTTATCTTGGTATCTATAGTGACGTAGCCATCATTTAGGACTCGAAGTTACATTTCAATTAAACAACCTTGTCTGTCGTCATCTAGCGACCACCCCGCTAGTGAGCCCTCACTCACTAGCTACCAAAACTACTAGTGAGACATCTCGCTAGCTACTACCAACCTCCACCCCTATCTACCTATTTGATTATCTCCCCTTCAAAACTCATTCGTGAGCACTAGCAGTTAGTAGTGGTGAACTTAGTGACCCATTGCAACTTATAGTGATTTTGTATTGATTTCACTTCTACTACCTAACTAGCACATTAACATGCAGGTGGGTTGAGGGAAAAGGTGGAGTGCCATGTCTAGATCAACATTGCGGTTAGCAGCAGAATTGTACGTTCCGTTGAGGCCAGCCCACAGCTGGTCTAAGTTGTCACATGGCTTGTCTTTGTAGAGAATAGACTGCACCAGTGGTAAGTTGTGATTCTTGGCCTATCCCATCAGGTCCCAAGGTTGCACTTTATCGACAGAGATCTCCTGGATCTTGTCATCAAAAAACTTCCGCTTCACACTTCTACATGCTCTCCTAAACCCCGTCCATCTTGCCTTACACCTTCTCTCCTTATACAACTCCAATGTTGCCTTGCAGTCATCGTTCCACCACAGTTTGGATTGCAAAGTGATTCAGATATCCTTCACATGTTTCGACCACATTTCATCAACATGGTCTTTGAGTTGTTGTGCATAGTTGGCAACTGTCTCTCCCAAATTAAAGGTAGGAGTTGGGCGTTCCAAGAATGCTTGGATGTCTTTAAGGGATTTACCTTCTTCCTTGGAATGTTTGGGGATGCATTTGCGTTTGATGATGGGCATGACTGGTTTGACTTTGACCTTGATGTTGAGAAAGTGATGGCCATGGTAGTCATGGTATTCCATATGATGGAGGGCCTGCCATTGGAACTTTAGGAAGTTGGTGATGCCCTTTCACATGAAGGCGATTGAGCGGCAAATGGGGGTAGGAAGGTGCATGAAGAAGCATTTGGACTTTGCTAGCAGGTGTGTGGCATGGTGAATGGACCACTTGGCAGAGGAGGGGATGTCCCAAAAATGAAGCCTTCAAGATGGGGACTTGGAGAGCCAGTCAGCAGCAAATGGGGCAATTGCAATTGTGTCCTCATGTGCACTGTGGGTGCTATAGTCAAACAGGTGTCTGGCACATGAAAGAGAGTCAGTAAATAGGTGAATGTCAGTGACATCAGCAAGCTGATCACAGAACAAATCAGAAGAGAGAGAAAGAGAAGAGAGTAATCCTAGTCGAAGTGCTGTTACAGCCGAAACAATTTCAATCGTGAATCTATTACAGGAGCTAGGAATATCACTAGTTAGGATGCTAGTAACATCAAGGAACCCTTGCTAGGAGTGATATAGTACCTAGCTATGAACCTCACTAGAGAAACCAGTCATTAGTACCCTTTACCGGAAAAGCATACAGTATCAAGGAGTAATACTATTAGCTTTGGATGAACATACCCTTAGCTACAAGTCTATCTAGTGAGCGGAGCCTCACTAGCTCATTCAAAGTGTCTTGCTACAACTATCTATAGCACCTTAGATCAGTAGATCAACGGATCACTAAGGTGAATGGGCCCTGAGGTCTAGCAATGCGACCCTATTCACCCAAAACGGTTAGCAATGTCAGTCTATCCAGAACAAAACAACTCTTTAAGACCGGTTTGCAATATAGTACTCTAGCTACAACTCAAGCCTAGCAATTAGTCAGTGCACAGCCATGCCAGCTAACCCCCCAGAATCAAACCAAGGCATGCATTGGGAGGGCTGGCTAGCGAGGTACTGCAAAGCCGCTCTGAGTGCCAATAGCAAGGAGCCAGCTAGCTATCAACCACTCAATAACTGATGGCCACACATTGGAATAAAGATAATACTTAGGTACACATGATGGCCTGATGTCATATGCTACCGACCCTAGCTACCAATGGATGTAGCTAGGTACTATAGCTCACAAGAGCACCATCCACACAGACACACATCAGGGATAACAAGATAGGCTTCCAATTGGGCTAGTGAACCCTCAACCCAGGTTATAGGGTAGTTAGTGACAGTCCAACAGTCCAATAATCTGATACTTTACTATTTCTTTATTTGTAATCTAGTTAGTCTCGCAATGTATAAATACCCCTTGCTAGCAAGCATGTTGGGCAAGCAATCTTGCCAGCTCATCTAGCAATAAGTCATATATAAGTGATTTATTGAGTGACCTGTTTAGTGTGAATTAAGGATTAGCTTCGGTCAATAGAGACCTCAGACCTAGAGAGTGAATTGAATTAGTGAGAATTCCTATAGATTGGATCTAGCAAGTTGATCAATGAATGGTCACTAGTGTTCTTATCGCAGCTTGTATCAAGAAGGTGCAAGTCGGTACATTCACTAGATTGGGAGGGTATAACCACAGTGCAGCTAGCTACTGGCCTGTTAACTATCCTCACAACTTCTTCATCTTGGTATCTATAGTGACATAGCTGTCATTTAGGATTCATTATTATCTTTCAATAAACAACCTTTGTCCATTGTCATCTAGCAACCACCCCACTAGCAAGCGCCTACTTGCTAGCTAGCCAAAAACCCTTTAGTGAGACTATCTCGCTAGCTATCAAACCTCCCAACCCTTATCTCCTTATCTGATTATCTCCCCTTCACTACTTGATCATGAGCACACTAGTAGTTAGTATTGGTGATCTTAGTGACCCAGTGCAACTTTAGTGATTTATATATTAATTTCACTTATACTACCTAGCTAGCACATTAGCGCCATCCGTTCTCTATCACTGCCATCCAGCACATGGGGTAAGTGCTGAGGACTTCACCATCTCCAATAATGTATTGGTAAGGAGCTGCATGCATAGCTCATTGAAGAACTGCATTAAGCTCATTGTTGTTGTAGACAGGGGGGAGGGGAGTGAGCCTATAGTTGGAGGTATGTCCTGAAATGACTCTGAGGAGGTTCTGTCCCTCAGAAACTAGAACATGAATTTCTGGGTCCATAACACAATGTGGAAGAAGGCAAGGATGCCAAGGGAGATGAGGAGGATGAGGAGGAGGACAAGAGATCATAGGAAGCAATCTCCAAGGACATCTCCTGGTAATAGGAGGCAAGGGCACAGAGTGGGATATCTTCTGAGGACTGTTAAGAACCCATCTGAAGATCTTCTGGATGACCTCTGCTGTCCATTAAGCTTTCCCCATGGCAATGGAATCCTCAGCTTCTGCACCACTTTTTTTTTTTTTTTTTTTTT
>QFDT01001857.1:0-35388 GCA_003315915.1 Macrolepiota dolichaula
AAAAGCAATCTATCCCCAACACCTCATGTTAAGTAGCAACCATCATGGCTCACAGGCCCAATGTTGTAATTGGTAATCTCTACCATGTAGGAAGAGCAGTATAATATACAGCATGGTTTTAAGGAAATAGAATGTGCAAAACCAATTCCCCAGAATTAAATATGTTAACAGCAGAATAGAACTCAGATACTGACACAAGAGACACAGACACTGATGGGGGGGAAAGAATAATTATTGGTGGAGTTGGGCCACTCCTTATATACCAAAAGTATATGGTCTGTGTGCCAAGGTGGCTGTGACTATAGGGATACTGTGACTACCTCTATATAGGTAATGACCTGTCACAAAAGTTAACACTCCCACTTGTTCTAGTAAAGGACACAAAGAGAAACCCAAAGAAGAAGAAAGAACAAGTAAGTACTCCTGTCACAGATTTGGCAGAATACATTGTGTGTTGTGAATATGTTCTAGCAGCAACAGGGTCCTATAGAATAGGACTATGGGAAAGCACTCATAATGGTGCTATGCACAGTGGTGAGGTGATCTAACACTCACTGGAATGTATAGGCAGTAGAATTGAGAGAGTAGAGAGTTTGAATAGCAATAGAGTGGTAGAAGATGTGTATTGAACTGTAGAATACATAGGGAATACATAGGGTTTATATACCTATTCTAAAGAGTGTATTCATAGAAGAAAGTAAGGATCATAGAGTGGAAAGGTTCTACATATACAGTAAGGAACAAAACTGTTCCAATGTTTTTAACTTTTAAACAGATAACCTCATATCTTTATACATATTGTGGCTGTGCATCTTATATTTTAAATAAGGATACCCTAATATCTTATCTATAGATGTGTCAAGTATAATTATGTAATTACCCAATTTGGCAGAGCTATGAATTAATTATTATTTTAAGTACATTGGATGTTATAGTCTTGACAACAAACCCCTTACACTGGCTCTACAAGTAGTGCCTCAAGTTACTTGACATTCTGGATTATGAACCAGGTCAATCTACCTCTCCACACGGAACACCCCCACCCCCTTGGTACAAGTCCCAATACTGTTATATTCCCTTGGGGCAATTATGTATTATAATAGCTATCTATTCCTATCAGCGCCCTGCTTGTCATGGACCTGTCATCTGTCCACTATTTCTCTACCTGCAATCTCTCCCATTGTTTACTCAGCTACTATGTCACTACTTACTCAGCTACTGTTACAGACTCTCCAGTAGGAATACACCAATAGTATATATGCACCTAGATACTCTGTTGTATTTCTTATGCTTTACCAACTTGTTGATTCCCCTTCTCTTCTCTCTCATCACCCTCAAGTCTTTATCACTTGTTGCAACCTGAGTTGATCACTTAGAAAGGTTGTAACATTTGGTCAAGTGTCTACAACTCACCTTGCAGAAGAAGGCCATTGTGTATGAGCCTTAGTGAACCTGCTTCCAGAGACAGTATCACAAATCCTGATGCTTACCTAAGCTCAAGATAAAGGCAGGGGAACAGCAGTCTTAGGACCTGGGACACTACCAGATGACCCCAGGAACTCTAGTCCTTACTAATTACATGGAGAAACTAATATCTCCTAGCCAATGGTATAAAACCCTTACTGATTGTTAACAATGACACCATATGACAACATGGATAAAGATCTTATCTTACTGATCATTCCAGAACCCTCTGGAATGATGAGGAGTGATAAACTACAGATGGCACAGATAATCAACACATGACATAGATAATAATGATTGGCGCGTAGCTCCTGAACGGATGCACGCCCCGCAACATCCCGGGTATTGTCAGAATGCGACGGACAAGGGCTTTCCAACGGTACTAAGCACGAGGTAAACGGCCCAGTATTTGGCGAGATATAACATAAACAATGTATTCTGCCAAATCTGTGACAGACAGGACCAGAGAACCAACACCAGCACTAGTAGAAGAAACCACCTCAGAAGAAAAGACTACTGAAGAAGAGCTCTCAGACAAAGAATCACACAGTGACAAAAACACCAAAGAACCACCAGACACAGAAAGTGAATACACAAACAGTGTTATGGTTCAGCAGGCTTCTAGACCTAAGTTAGGAGGTGCTTAGCTAATTAAGGATTGAAATCCTTAACCAGCCTGCTAATAGGTGAATTGGCAAAGTGACGATACCAAAGTATAGCCAGCAACCAATAGCATTGAAGCATCGCAGCTATGGGTCCTTAACTTCAGAGGATTAGAAGTTAAGATTGACCAATCTTGGACTAGACGGGTAACAGTTAAGTTACAACAGGAGAGAATCAAAAACTTGAGGTTTTTGATCCTGTATTCTATGCCTATTTATGCAAGTCCAGAGGCTGTCTGTGTACTACTGTATATACAAGTCATGAGTGTCTGTCTGAGTCATTGATCAAGAAAGAGAAACTACTAGTACACTACAAAAGCATCCAATGAGTCAGTCTGTATCTAAATCATAGTCCATGATCTACTATAACGTTCTATCTACTCTGAGTCATCATTACCCGAGATAGTAGAACATTTGGACGAGGTGGGGAAGCCCATGGAGGACTCCTGAGGCATAGGCGCTGCGGACAAGGACAAGGAGACCAAGGAGGATAAGGATGAGGATGAGAGATTGTAGGGAACGATCTCCGAGGACATCTCCTGGTAATAGGAGGCAATAGCACGGAGTGGTACATCTTCTGAGGAGTCAGAAGAAGCATTGGACAAGTCGTCAAACAGCCAAGGCTGCAACAGGTAGTGGTGCCTGTATTTTCCTGACTTGATGAGCGCAGCAAGAATTCCAGGAAGTTCCTGCTTGTCATAGAACATGTAAGGATGTTGCCAGGTTGTACAATTATCTGTGACCAGATAGGGGCGCCATCCATTCTCAATGGCTGCCATCCAGCACATTAGATATGTGCTAAGGACTTTGCCATCTCCGATTATGTGGCAGTAGGGAGCCGCATGCATAGCTCGTTGCAGAACTGCATTAAGCTCATCACAATCATAGACAGGGGGGAGAGGCATGAGCCTGTAATTGGAGGTGTGCCCAGAGATGACTCTGAGGAGGTTCTGTCCCTCAGGAACTAGGACGTGAGTCCCTGGGTCCATAACAAACAGTGACACAGAAAAGATGTCTGACCAGGAAATAGCACCAGCAGCATCCACAGTAGGCCATGGAAAATTGCTTGTACTGGAACCAGGGTTTTTTGATGGAACCAAGAGTAAATTCAAAGATTGGTGGAAAGCCACCTTGCTATTTTTGAAGTTCAACAGGATTGAAGGGGCTAACAATAAGGCCACAGCAGTACTCACACGCCTCAAAGGGGGAACAGCAGAGCAATTTGCCTCAATGAAACTTGCATAGTTGGGAAACATGGACAATACAGTCAACTGGGATGAATTCACAAAAGAAATGGTATCCACATTTGGAGATCACATGGAACAGCCAGAGGCAGAATGGAAGATCAAGACATTCAAATAGAGGAACAAAAATACTGCCAACTTTCTCATAGAATTCAGGGTACTCAAGATTAAGGCCTGCACAGATTGTTAGGATTTCGCCAGAGCTCTTGTCCAGCAGTGCATGTTAATCCCGTACTGGACGTTACGAGGCTAGCTAGATCTCCCAATGGATCCAACGCTTCTGGTCCTCTTCACTAGGACCTTGCTGTGGTTGGATAGGACAGCAGATAAAGAATGGCAAGAATGACAAGTCTACCAGACTTGAAGTCACAGCCGAGACAATGTCAAGTACCTTAGACAACGTCAAGAGAGGGAGGGAGAACACCAGGTAGTTCTTGCCTTGTTAGGGCTCAAAGAACTCAACACTAGGAGCGAGAGTAGAATGCTGTCTAGTAGCAACAATGCTAAGATTCGAATTGCCGAAACTACCTACTTACAAGCTTGCTATTTATTGTGTATAGTACAAGCTATTGAGAAGGTGATAGTTCCCCAGAAGGCGAGAGGAAATGGAAGTCCATATCTAAATATAAGATGGGGAATAACGGAGGTCCGTAGTTAAACATAGTACAGAAACGGAAGAAGAGAAGGGAAAGGAAAAGTGGGAGTCTGTGCTCCAAAGAGTCCAAAGTTTCTAAGTTTAGCTATTTTCCTACATTGGTGTTGTTTGTCCGTTTACTCCAAGTTAAGTTCTTCTTCTTCATGAAACTCCCAATCTTCCCACTGTGCATCGACTACCATCATGTCTGTGAGGACGTTGAAGGAATCAAAAATAATGTTCATAACAATTTTCAAAGTATGGACTCCCTGACAAGGTGATCTCTGACAGAGACCTCCGCTTTGCCTCCAAAGCCATGAGAGCCCTATACAAGCTACTTGACATTGAAGCCTCCTATTCCACTGCTTATCATCCCCAAACTGATGGTACCACAGAACGCTTCAATCAAGAGATAGAAACCTACCTTGCTATCTTCACCACCAATAATCTGAACAAATGGAGCAAGTACCTCTCAACTTACGAGTTTGTACACAATAATTGTCCCCATGCAGGAAGAGAAGAAACACCCTTCCAGTTGATCTATGGATCCTCACCAAAAGCGCTACCTTCTTCGGTCGAACCCACAGATACTCCCGCAGCAGAAGACCACATGGAATGACTCCTATCCACTAGACAAAGTGTTATGGTTCAGTGGGCTCCTAGACCTAAGTTAGGAGGCACCTAGCTAATTAAGGACCGAGATCCTTAACCAGCCTGCTAATAGGTGAATTGGCGAAGTGACGATACCAAAGTATAATCAGCAACCGATAGCGTTGAAGCGTCGCAGCTATGGGTCCGTTAACTTCAGAGGATTAGAAGTTAAGGTCGACCAATCTTGGATTAGACGGGTAACGGTTAAGTTACAACAGAAGAGAATCAAAAACTTGAAGTTTTTGATCCTGTAATCTACGCCTATTTATGCAAGTCCTAGGTCGTTGTGTACTACTGTATTTACGAGTCATAAATGTCTGTCCGAGTCATTGATCGAAAGAGAGAAACTACTAGTACACTACAGAGCGTCCAATGAGTCAGTCTGTATCTGGATCGTAGTCCATGATCTACTATAGCGTTCTATCTACTCTGAGTCATCATTCTCTGAGATAGTAGAACGTTCGGACGAGGTGGGGAAGCCCGTGGAGGACTCCTGAGGCGTAGGCGCTGCAGACGAGAACGAGGAGGCCGAGGAAGACGAGGGTGAGGACGAGAGATCGTAGGGAACGATCTCCGAGGACATCTCCTGATAATAGGAGGCAATAGCACGGAGTGGTACATCTTCTGAGGAGTCAGAAGAAGCATCAGATACATCGTCGAACAGCCAAGGCTGCGACGGATAGTGATGCCCGTATTCTCCTGACTCAATGAGCGCAGCAAGAACTCCAGGAAGTTCCTGCTCGTCATAGAACATGAAAGGATGTCGCCAGGTGGTGCAATTATCCGTGACCGGATAGGGGCGCCATCCATTCTCTATGGCTGCCATCCAGCACATTGGATATGTGCTAAGGACTTCGCCGTCTCCGATTATGTGGCGGTAGGGAGCCACATGCATAGCTCGTTGCAGAACTGCATTAAGCTCGTTACAATCGTAGACAGGGGGAAGAGGTGTGAGCCTGTAATCGGAGGTGTGCCCAGCGATAACCCTAAGAAGGTTCTGGCCCTCAGGAACTAGGACGTGAGTCCCTGGGTCCATAACACAAAGAGCTATATTCGCCCATAACCGCAGCCGCGAAATCATGGCTAGACAATCCACCAAGTATAGCCTTCCCCTTTTTAACGAAGGAGACAAAGTATGGTTGGACAATAGGAACCTTCCATTACTTTCCAAATCGCACAAACTTGCCCCTAAACGAGAGGGTCCTTTCAAGATTCTCAAGAAGATTTCCCCAGTGAACTTCAAACTCAAACTTCCGCAGCAATGGAAAATTCACGACGTTTTCCATGCTTCACTCCTAACCCCTGTTTGAGAGAACCAACTATATGGAGAACACTTCGAGAATCCACCTCCAGACCTTGAGAATGATGAAGAACATTACAAAGTAGAGGTGATCATCAATCATTGAAGATGACGCAATGTGTTACAATACCTGATCAAGTGGAAAGGGTACCCAACCTCGGAAAACACTTGGGAACCTGAAGAAAACTTAGATGGAGCACAGCAGATCCTTACAAAGTATAAGAAGGGAAACAAACTCCAATAATCTGCTATGACTTACCTCTCCACCCAAACCAAAACTCCGTTAACGTCTCCTGCTTCATCTTCATCCTCCACTCAAACCTCTATCATCATAATGCCACACTCAGTCTTCAACACTCCAGTTGATGCTAATCAAGCCTCAAGAACCTCAACCTTTGCCAAACTTGTCAACGACCACCCTCCTCTCGCTGTCACCTCAACCGTTGCCAGTCAGGATTCAGCCTCCCTTGCCTCAGCCTTCCCATTCCACCCCTTACCTTCCTACACCCTTCAACGAGGCAATTCTGAATACATTTCGCTCATCAATGACTTACCAATTGAACTACCTCCCATTCCTAGTGAACAACTCGATCTCGAGTATTCCCTCCTTGAATTACGACAACAACTTGACTTCACGGGACTTATACCGGAGGAGTCCAATCTACCAAGGAATCAGGACACTCTATCCGCAATTGACGTCTACAGGTTTTTGCTTGCTTCTTTCGTGCATCATGCATGAATGCTCCTCAGATTTGAAGAGCAACTTCGACAGTCTCACTCTGCCTATCTTGGCTGCAGCTTACCCGACCCTCTACGAGAACGTTTGCTTGCAACTTGGGGAGACTATCAATTTCTCAGCAATGAGGTTGGCTTATGAAGTGTCCCACCGAGCCGATCTCACCCTGTACAGAGTCATGACGTTCCCAGACGTCCTGGGACAGGAGAACCTCACTCTCCAACAACTCTACAACCTCCTCACCCCGTACATTCAGTACCATGCACTCCTGCAGTCCCACCTGGCCTTCCTCACCCACGACGAGATGAATGACCTGATCAGAGCGCTAGCGTTCAGATATATGCCACGCCTAGGTATCAGCCACCTCACGTTGCCCAAGCAAATGCAATCTCTGGTGCAACTAGCGGCAGACAATCTCATGGAGAACAGCAGAATCTACCCCCTGACGGAAATGAATACAGGAATGCACAACAAAGCTTTCCTTATCGAACTCCCGTCCAATTTAGCCCCTCCTTACCACCTAATCGCTACGGCCGCCCTCTCTGTCCTCGAATGGATCCCAGAATGCAAGGCTATCCTTATGGACAAAGGCATCATGACGAGGAACGACCACCCCTCCAGGTTCGTTTCTCAGACAACGCAAACGACGCCGCCCAGGCAGACTTCCAACAGAGGATTGACAACTTCTTCCGAGCAGAACCCCTCCGACGAGGAACTTCCAGAATTACTACTGGGCTACCCGTCCGAGACTATGGACGAACGACGACTTCAAGAAGTGGTCATGGACCTCCACGACCTTCACACCAACCCCAAAGATTCCCCTCACCACTCCACACTGTTGACGAGGATCTCTACTACTTCTCCGACATCGGAAGCAGAAGATCTGACTAGGTTCATTCCCAGACATTACCAGACTATTCCCATTGATGCCCACTACATTCTTGGCTTCGACCCCGACATGGGATCTGATGAAAGTAGCGATTCGGAGATTGCTTCTAATGAAGAGAATAATGTTATGGACCCAGGGACTCATGTCCTAGTTCCTGAGGGCCAGAACCTTCTCAGAGTCATCTCTGGGCACACCTCCGATTATAGGCTCATGCCTCTCCCCCCTGTCTATGATTGCGAGGAGCTTAATGCAGTACTACAACGAGCTATGCATGCGGCTCCCTACCACCACATAATCAGAGATGGTGAAGTCCTTAGCACGTATCCAATGTGCTGGATGGCAGCCATTGAGAATGGATGGCGCCCCTATCCGGTCACGGATAATTGTACAACCTGGTGACATCCTTACATGTTCTATGACGAGCAGGAACTTCCTGGAGTTCTTGCTGCGCTCATCGAGTCAGGAGAATACGGGCATCACTATCCGTTGCAGCCTTGGCTGTTCGACGACATGTCTGATGCTTCTTCTGACTCTTCAGAAGATGTACCACTTTGTGCTATCGCATCCTATTACCAGGAGATGTCCTCGGAGATCATCCCATATGATCTCTCGTCCTCATCCTCATCCTCCTTGGCTTCCTCATCCTCCTCCGCAGCGCCTACGCCTCAGGAGTCCTCCACGGGCTTCCCCACCTCGTCCAAACGTTCTACTGTCTCAGAGAATGATGACTTGGAGTAGATAGAATGTTATAGTAGATCATGGACTACGATCTTAGATACAGACTGACTCATTGAATGCTCTGTAGTGTACTAGTAGTTTCTCTTGATTGATCAATGACTTGGACAGACATTTATGACTCGTAGATACAGTAGTACACAATGACCTTGGATTTGCATAAATAGGCGTAGATTACAGGATCAAAAACTTCAAGTTTTTGATTCTCTTCTGTTGTAACTTAACTGTTACCCATCTAATCCAAGATTGGTCGACCTTAACTTCTAACCCTCTGAAGTTAACGGACCCATAGCTGCGACGCTTCAACGCTATTGGTTGCTGGCTATACTTTGGTATCGTCACTTCACCAATTCACCTATTAGCAGGCTGGTTAAGGATCTCGGTCCTTAATTAGCTAGGTGCCTCCTAACTTAGGTCTAGGAGCCCGCTGAACCATAACACAGAAACTGACAAGAAGACAAGCTTGGTGGGCACTATACTTCACATGTTTTCACTATTCCCTACACTACAAACCAGGGAAGACTATGCAAGCTGAAGATCCTCTGTCCAGGAGACCAGATCATGAAGAGGGGGTAAACTTCGATAATGAGAACCAAATCCTCTTAAAGCCTGAATTTTTTGCTATTCATGCTATCAAAGCTATTCATGAATCACTCATAAACAATGACAAAATCCTAAGAGAGGTCAAGCAAGCATTACTTTCCAACAGTGTCACCAAAGACTACAAGTCCCTTCTACAGTCAGATCCTCGTGAATTTGGAAAGTCACTACAGGACTGGAACTATGAGAATGGGTTATTACTCTACAAAGGGAAAGTCTATATCCCTAAGAGCACAGATGAACATTTGAGACACAAAATTGTCCAAGCACATCATGACCTTCTATCAGCAGGACATCCAGGTAGATGGAAAACCTATGAGTTGGTTTCCAGAAACTATTGGTGGCCTAGTATGTCTATCTTTGTCAAGAACTATGTCAAAGGCTGTGATATGTGTCAGTGGATGAAAAATTGCTCACAGCAGCCCTTTGGACCGCTCATTCCAAACAAGGTGCCTAACAGACCTTGGGAGATTATCTCCACTAACCTCATAACTCAGTTACCAGAGTCTAATGGCTACAATGCAATTTGTGCTGTAGTTGATAGGTTAACCAAATGAGCTCATTTCCACCCTATTACCAACCGGTTTACCTCGAAGGACATGGCACAACTACTCTATGATAGGATTTATCCTTTACATGGACTGCCATTGCAAATCATCTCTGATAGAGGAGTTCAGTACTCAGCTGAACTTTTCCAAGAGTGGTGCCGTTTATTGGGTATCAAGTCAACTATGTCCACAGCATATCATCCTCAAACTGATGGACAGACTGAGCGTGTTAACCAGACACTGGAGCAATACTTGCATTGTTATGTTGATTACAACTTAACCAACTGGTCAGACCTGCTATCAACAGCAGAGTTTGCATACAACAACCAAGCACATGAAGGTACCAAGGAATCACCTTTTTTCCTTGAGTATGGTCAGCACCCACAAGCAGGACCTATTGTCCAGGCAACCACTGATGTTGACCTGAATGACATAGCTCACAAACAACAAGAAGCACAAGAGCAGGCGAAAGCTGCTCTGGTACTTGCAGCAGAAAGGATGAAGTGGTACTATGACCAAGGTGTCCAGAAAGTTCCTTTTAAAGTTGGAGACAAAGTACTACTCAGCCTCAAGGACTATCAGACAACAGAACAAGCACTCAGACCATGATATGAGGGACCATTCAAAATCATTGAAAAGTTGTCCCCAGTCACCTTCCATCTGAGAATGCCAGCTCGTTACCATTCTATACATCCAGTCTTTCATGCTAGCAAATTGGTCACCTATTCGGAATCAAGCCGATCATTATTATCTGTATCATGTGTTGATTATCTGTGCCATCTGTAATTTATCACTCCTCATTGTTCTAGAGGGTTCTGGAACAATCAGTAAGATAAGATCTTTATCTATGTTGTCATATGGTGTCATTGTTAACAATCAGTAAGGGCTT
This sequence comes from Macrolepiota dolichaula, assembly GCA_003315915.1. Classification (NCBI taxonomy): domain Eukaryota; kingdom Fungi; phylum Basidiomycota; class Agaricomycetes; order Agaricales; family Agaricaceae; genus Macrolepiota; species Macrolepiota dolichaula. The sequence goes on from QFDT01001857.1 coordinate 10,353, forward strand.
TATGCCATTGGCTAGGAGATATTAGTTTCTCCATGTAATTAGTAAGGGCTAGAGTTCCTGGGGTCATCTGGTAGTGTCCCAGGTCCTAGCCCTCTGTGTATATAAACTAGCTGTCTGGCATCTGTAGGACCCAGACTTAACAACTTGTCTACAGCCTAGCCTGTCTTATCCTCCATCTACTATCTGATCTTTGATCTCTTTACTGCTTCTACTTGCTTATCTAAGACTGCTGTCCCCTATCTTTATCTTGAGCTTAGGTAAGCATCAGGATTTGTGATACACATACTGGGTTGAGTGCTTGGATGTAAGCGCTTGAAAGTGTCCGTGACTGAAGTGATGTTATGCAAAAAGTCAGCAGTGGGGGACTTGATTTTTAAATGGTCCAGGTCTTCATCCTGGGTAAGGAGTTTGAGCGGGTGATTGTCAGGAAGGGTATGGAAGCATGTGCTGCAGTGCTTGGTGAGTTTTTGGAGGTGGAGGGGGAGGGGGATGAGACCAGCGATTGATTCTGTGGCTCCTCAAGAGGTAGTGCAGAAGGCGCCTGTTATCCAGATGGCTGCAGAGCACTGAGTTTTATTAAGAATTTTGATGAGCACCTTGTTACGGGCACTATTGTAGAACCACAGTTTGAGGCCATATGTCATCATGGGGACAACACATGACCTATAGAGAAGTTGTTTTTGTAAAGGTAATAAACCTCGTACTGAGTTGCCAAGCAAACGTAAACACTTAACAGTTGACAGGGATTTGGTCACATAATAGCACACATGCTCCTTGAATGTTAGCGCTTGGTCAAAGTAAAAGCTGAGATACTGGATATAGTGCTTAGGGGAGAGCATCAGAGAGGTGCTGTCATTGTGTCAAAGTGTGACATCTGGGTTGGGTTTGGCCCAAGTTCAGTTGGAGAAGTGGAAGACTTTGCTTTTGTCATGTTCAAGAATGAGGCCCATGGAAGTGAGAAAGGTAGAGCAGGAGGAGTAAACCTGTGAGAGCAATAAGGCATTAGTAGAAAACTTTTCAGATTGAACAATGATAAGTCTGTCATCCACAAAGGAAAGTATTTTACACTGAGGGTCATTAGAAAATTGGTACATAAAAGGGGAAAGGAAGAGGAAAGTGAGAATGGGAGACAGCGCAGACCCTTATCCAACACCAATGGAAGCAGGGAATTTTGAAGAAGAGTGATTGTTCCAGGAGTACAAAGTGAAACAATTGGAAAGATAATTAGAGAAGAATTTGACGAGGCATGAAGGAAAGCTGTGTTGATCAAGGATATGAGCTAAGAGAGAGTGATTAACGGATGGGAAAAACTGGGCAACGTTGAAGGCGAGAATGCTGGTTTTGAGACCCCATTTCCAACCCTGGTGAACTTTATGTGTTAGGTAGACTCCAGTGTCCTCAGTGGAGCACTGAATGATCCCTCCGAACTGTAAGGGGTGGACAAGGTTTAGATGCAACACATCGAACTAAAGTTGTGTAGAGATGATTTTTTCAATAAGTTTGCTGATGGTGTTGAGAAGGACAATGGGTCGGAACATTTTTGGAGTTGTGTAGTGAGGTTTGTTTGGCTTGGGTATAATAACAAAAGTTGAGTCTTTGAAGTACTCGGGCCATGTGGAGGTGATGATGCAGCTATTAGCAAGCACTTGGATTGTTTTGAGTGCTTGGTCTGATGAGAGGATGGACTTGAGGTGATGCCAAGTTAGGTGGTCAGGGCCAGGTGCTGATGTGTTGGAGCAGGGTAGTAGGGCATCTTCTACTTCCTTGACTGAGATAGGTGTCCACAATCTGGTGGGTTGTGAGGGTAGAGAGTCCACTGTGCTAAGGTCTACATTGCGATTAGTGGCTGAGTTGTAGGTGCCATTGAGCCTGGCCCAAAGTTGGTCTAGGTCATTGCATGGTTTGTTCTTATAAAAAATAGACTGCACTGGGGGAAGGTTGTGGTCCTTGACCCAACCTATTAGATCCCACGGCCGTTGCTTGTCAACAGAGATTTTCTGGATCTTGTCATTGAAGAACTCCCTCTTTGCCTTCCTACATGCTCTTCTAAACACCATCCACCTCACCTTCCCTTTCCTCTCCTTGACAAGATGAGCATTAAAGAAGGTTTGGGAGACGTCTTCAGTGTCAAAGTAGCAGTTGAGTGCATATATGCGCGAAGAGGTGGAAAAGGAAATTAGTTGAAAATCAGAAGAGGAGAAGATGTCAGTGTGGACTTGAGGGAGAAGTGAGGAGATGGAGTTCCTGACGTATGTCAAGGTTCTTGGGTTGGGAATATTAGAGTGAATGGCAGTCCAGTCTTTATGAATAGGAAATCCATGCAACTCTTCCCCTTCAGGGAGTTTGGTGGACAGAATGTTACAAATGTGGTGGAAAGAAGGTTCTTGTAGACACAAGACATGGATCTAAGATAAGTTTGGGGAGTTTAACAATGCTTCCATTAGAGGCCAAGATCAAGCAATGTTTTGAAAGTGAAAGTCTAAATGAGATAAAATCCAATCTTTAATAGGTTTAGAGTCCTTGCTACTCCATTTTGGGGATCGGTGGTCAGACTTTGAAGAGTTTTTGTTGTGCTTACACATAGACAGTCTCAGTGTTGAAGTTGAACCACATTCTGGCGTCTCAAATGTCAGCGGCCTTGCGTTGGTGCCACACCTTGTTATAATGGTTATGGAAGAACGAGCATTTCTTGCTGTCTGTGTTATGCTCACCATTGCAGTTTAGGCAGCGGAAGTCTTGAAGATAGGGACATGGCATACCAGCTGCTATGCCAGGGACCCAGGTGGATTTATTATCCTATTTTCCTTTAGGCTGACAGCACCACACTAGTTGGCGATAGAATTGGTGTTCGTGAGGGCCACCGCAGATGGGGCATCTGGGGTTGCGACAGCAACATGCAAAGGTGGTATGTCCCCAGCTTAAGCACTTGAGGCAGAAGGGGATGGTGGTATGCTGGGAGGCAGTGTGGAAGGTACACGTGCGCCCTTGGAAGTTGATTGTATGGTTTACTAGTAAACAAGCTCTGGCACTGCCTTGGGAGTCTCAAAAGTCCATGTATAGGGCAGCAAGGAATGACTTTGGGGAAATTCTTGCAAACCAAAGCGTGCTTGTGAGTCCATCCAAGAATGAGGCAATAGAGGACCTGTAAAGGACAGCAGCAACATTGTTTAATGTGTTTATGGTGCCATTGTCTTTGAAGTACAGGAGGTTCTCCAACCTCATGAATGATTTGGATTGGGAAAGCTGTGGTGTAACGTCCTCGAATACCTCATTGGTGACAAGAGGGAGCTCTTTGCACATCCAGTTGCAAATGATGGTTAAGTCTTCATCAGTTGCAATGTTATTGGTATTGAACCATAGAGTCTTGAGTGTCTTTCTCATAGAATTGACTCTCAACTGAGATTTATGGTGTATAAAGCCACAATTGATGACTTTGACAATTTTTGGGGTGAGAGGTACCATTTTGTTATGGAACAGGGGTGTGAAAGGGACAAGGACGTTCTTCCTTGATGGCCCCTGGGTGACAGCCAGTGTGGTGGGGCGTGACTGAGGGCAAGGAGTGGATGTATGGGACTTTGCAGGTCTGTTGGCCTGGTTGTTTGTTTGGGTGGCTGCTTTGTCCCTGTACAAAGGGGCCTTTCTCTGAGGTAATGGGGTGGGAATGTCCAATCCAAGGTCATATCCTCCAGCTCATAGCATTGCGTAAATATTGTCTCTGGTTTTGTCAGGAAACATAACACATAGATCTGTATACTTTTCCATGACATATTGGGGAATATTTGGGGTAGGCTCCACTTTGGTCACCTGAGCGTACATCCTGCCAGGCCTGCTGGAAGGAAGGGATGAGGCAGCAGAGCAATCAAAGTTAACCTTCTTTTCGCTCAGCTTGGTTTTGTCTGACTTGTTCAGACCATTCATGCCAGGTTTGTTCTTCTGCTCCAGTGTCTGATAACATGGCACCCGTTTGCCACGTGTTGCTACAATCCTCCACCTGTCATCTCCACCACTCACCCTTCCGTTTATCTCCCCACCACTCATACCCCTGCTGCCCATCCTCCTTCCACCTGTCACAGCTTCTTTGGAGGTCTCTCCTTCTCTCTCTGGTACCCCCATAGTAACATCTTTGCTCATTCTGATTGCTAATGCTGTGTCCTTAGTGAGTTGTGCGTCAGCTTTTTTGTCAACCTCCATGTCCATACTAGTGTTAGGGGGAGGGGTTATGGGATGTTGAGGAGTTGGGTTGGGATTGTGGTCCTTTCCCCTTTCCCTTGGTCTGGGCATCGGAGTCTGAGCTGGAGATGAGTCGATGACAATAGGCTTCCTAGGTAAGTTGCCTAAAGCATGTTCCTTGATGATGGATGCAACTTCCTTCTCAAAGTGCAGGTTACCTTCATCTGAGGTGAATGTGTTGATGATGACAGGAACAGTCCATTTATTGCTGGAAGGGGGTGACTTCAAAGTTGACGCCTTGACCAATTGTTGCTCCCCATTGGTTGACATCATCTTCAGGGAGTTGAACAGTGGACTCGTAAGAGGTGTACGCAGAAATTTGGTTTGATATGTTCTAAGCTCAGTTGTCAACAAAATAAACAAACAGATCTTGAACATGCTAAGATAAAAGCAATCACGCATAGCCAATGCCATAAAGATATCAATATCATTGTTGTGAGACTAAGGTAAGGTAATGTTTAATGATAACAATTCCTTCCTGATCTCCAATATTCTTGTAGATAAGTTGTTAAAAGAAACTTGTCCAATACGTTTACAAGCTCCTTTAAGTTTTCTCCAGTCACCATTTTTAAACCTGTGACCAATCTCTTCTATATCCCTTTCAATAACCTGCAACCAATTGAACCACTCCCAGAGTAAATCATTTTGAACCTCTTCTGCTGATTTCTCCAGCGGAAGAGTAAGGTCTTGAACTCTCTGTTCCAAGGCCTTGAATACAGGCTCTAAGCAATCCAAGGTAGGCTGAATGAGCTTGTGGAACTCCTGGATGCGCAAAAGATACTTGGTCTTGTGAATATGAAGGTTGGTAGGGATAGGTGGAGGTGGAGTGTAAGGAGTGTATTCCCTGGGTTCCAAGTTGACATGAGGAGACACAAGGGAGAGGGTGGACACTACATCCTCAAGGGTAAGTCGTTCAATGAGGGGTTTTGGAGTGAGGTGTGCAAGTAAAGACATCTTGTGGTTGTGTTCATCAAACTCTCTATACTTCTCTGCATACTCTTCTGGTGACAGAATACATGAGATGAGAGGAGGTGGTGGAGGTGGATGAACAATTTTTCTAGTTTTTCCTGCATTCTTGAACTTGTCTCTGATTTCGCAAGAGATGGTGATACGTTCAGCAATACCGGTCATCTCTTCAAAGGCAATGACAGAATGTTTGGAGGCTTTAGGCATGATGGTAGGCTAGCAAGTGGCATGAGTACAACATCCCTATTACAGCAGATGAGGTACAAATGAAAAAAGTGGGTCTTGATGTGTATCTTGATGGGTAGAGTTGACGACATATCCAGTTTCTCACACTGGCTTACGGAGGGGGAGTATCAGATCTCAGATGGGCTTCCACACCCACTGCAAAGGTTTGTATTACACAAAACCTAAGTAGCTACTGACAAGACTCAACCGTCAGCAACATAAATGCCTCATGGTTTTGTCAAGTCAGTTTCCAGTAACTGGAATAAGCTGACACCCCTTATGCCTAGGGTCTGGCATGAGGATTGGGTAAAGACACCATAAAAGATAGTCCCCATGACATCATAGCCACTATGAGTTGTGCCTGACACAGTTGCCAAAAATATGGACCAACAGTGGCAAGGATAGCACACAAGGACCTACTGCAGGACACTGCCAAAACTTGGATACATAAGTGACCAAAAAAAGACAAGCAGAGTCACAGCAGCAAGCAGTGCCAAACAGCAACACATAGAGCACAGCCACAGGCCTTCTCCATAAGTCAATAGCCCTTTTCAGCAGCTATGACTGAGCCTCCATGTACCCAAACAAGAATACACATCTGAAAACAACCCAGATGTGGATGCACAGCAACCACACCCAAAAGGAGCAGACTTAACAAAATATCACAAATCCCTATGCTTACCTAAGCTGGGTATGGAGATAAGGGGACAGTAGTCTTAGATAAGCAGCAAGCAAGAGTGAAGAGATCAAGAAATCAGATAAGAGGTAAGGATAAGACAGGCTAAGCTGTAGACAAGTTGTTAAGTCTGGGTCCTACAGACGCCAGACAGCTAGTTTATATACACAGAGGGCTAGGACCTGGGACACTACCAGATGACCCCAGGAACTCTAGCCCTTACTAATTACATGGAGAAACTAATATCTCCTAGCCAATGGCATAAAACCCTTACTGATTGTTAACAATGACACCATATGACAACATAGATAAAGATCTTATCTTACTGATTGTTCCAGAACCCTCTAGAACAATGAGGAGTGATAAACTACAGATGGCACAGATAATCAACACATGATACAGATAATAATGATCAGTGCGTAGCTCCTGAATGGATGCACGCCCTGCGACGTCCCGGGTATTGTCAGAATGCAACGGATGATGGCTTTCCAATGGTACTAAGTACGAGGTAAACGGCCCAGTATTCGGCAAGATATAACGTAAACAATGTATTCTGCCAAATCTATGACACTGCAGACAACTATAAGAAGCTGTATTGAACAATCTAATAATAACTACTCACCTGCAGACAACTATAAGAAGCTAAAGGCTTCAGAAGCATCCACAGGCAAGTTCTACACTAGCTAAGGTAAGCAGGACATGTGACAACTGATAAGACATCACCAAGTCCATATCTAAATTATCAACTCATCTAGTGATCTCCAGGACTGTCAGGATTAATCCTAACATAAGCTTATCACAATTGTAGATAGGGGGGAGAGATGTGAGCCTATAGTTGGAGGTATGCCCAGAGATGACTCTGAGAAGATTCTGTCCCTCAGGAACTAAGATGTGAGTCCCTGGGTCCATAACATGATGTACATGAGGGAGCCATTTACCTGTTGGAAGTGGAGTCGGATTGTTGGGTTAACTGGGTCTGGATTGATGAGGGCTTGGTAGCCATCAGGAAGTGAAGTTGTAGTGGGTTTAGATGCTGTTATCTCAAACTTCTCCAAGACTTTCTGTAGATAGTCTCACTGATCTAGATAGATTTTCTGGTTCTTTCAATTACAACAAATGCACATGCCAAGAAACTCATTACCAGATATGTCCCTGCAATTCCATTGCTTCTTAAATTCCTCTTTCTTTTTTTTCAGAAGGGCAGGATCATTTCCCATAAATAGCACATCATCAACATAGACTATAGCAATGATAAGTTTGCCAGTCTTACTGTTGTGGTAAATATACATGCTGGTGTTGGATTTGCATTGCTTGAATCCTAGTTTGGTCATAGATGCAGTGTTAAGCTTGAGAACAGACTAGGGTACACAATGAGGAGCAGGCACAGGAGCTAGGAATGCGCCCACAATAGGACAAGCAAGTATCCAACAGAAAATAACAGAATGAAGAGATATGAAATAGACAGAGAAACTACAGACAGAACTGAGACATACAAGAAAACAGGAACAAGTTGGTTGACAGTTGGTGGATTGCCCTACAATGCATTGGTTGCCAAGTGACCATGGGTTAGCAGCCAGTTACCCAAAGGTAACTGGTACAGTGATGGTCGAAGTCAGCCAATGTTGGAGAAATAATGAATGGGTTGCCAGGTATAGCTATGATTGAGGCAGCGTTGGTTGGATGGTGTCAGTCAGATTGGGTTGTGACATGCAGATACTTTGTGCCACCAGAACAAGCCAGCTTGCTTAAGGCCATACAATGCTTGACATAGTCTCCACACTTTTTTTTTTTGGCCAGGAATGATATGTCCTTCTGGCTGTTCCATATAGATCTCTTCTTCCAGGTGTCTGTATAAGTAGGCAGTTTTCACATCTATGCCCTCTATTTTCCAATCCTCTAAAGCCACAAGGCTGAGGAAAAGGTGTGTACTTTTGTATTGGACTACAGAAGAGAATAGCTTGTCAAAGTCTATTCTCTCTATCTGGGAGAAACCTTTTGCCACTAGTCAAGCACAGTATTGTCTGTCTGACTTAGGCATATAAACCCAGCAATTTTTGATCACCCATCTCCCTTTGGGTAGATCAACCAACTCATATACTTGTTGATCTTTTAGCACTTTGATCTCATCACTTTTAGTGCTTTCCCATTTTGCATGCTCCTGAGCAGGTAAATGCTTTAGATTGCAATGCTGCTTTGGAATTCCAGGCTTCTCAATCACTTCCACCAACTTTGCACAAAGAAAGTCAATCAAATCTTGCCCCCCTTCTTCCACTAGTTTAGTAATCAGGGCGTCTTCATCTATAGGTTCTTTGGCATTAGCCAGCTCATCTGGGAAGATGGATAAGAACCTTTGCTCAATATGCTGCCTATACATATGTGCATGTCTTTCCACAATTTGTTTTGGTGCAAGGTCTTGAGCAGGTGGACATGCACCATGCTATTGAAAAGCATGGTGGCACACAAGTTGCTCTTGTAGAGGAACCTATTCACCTTTACATCCATAGTTGCAGATGATGTGAGACAGGATTCTTCTTTTGCCATACATGTTGCCAGGATGCAATGGTGGTTGCATAACATACAAGGATCTGCATGATTCCTGGGGCTGGGGTTCTGGCACACGATCCAGAGCTTGCTGGTTGTTCAACAGAGGCTGAGAAGCAGGAGGGAGATCTCTCAGTGGAGATTGTAGAAGTGATTCTAGCACAGATAGAGTAGGTTTGTGTGCCAGTGATGGAGGAGAAGAACATGCTGGAGGTGGCATTGACACAGGCAGAACTGGAATATTTGGCAACACTGTGCCAATTGCAGGATTTTCTGGAGGTAGGAGCAGAATGTCATTGGAACTATTTCCATCATCATTGTGTAAGATGTGGAATACTGCCATGCTCTATTGCCTCTTTATGGCATGTCACATCTACTGGCTTTTTAGGAAATCAATTCTTGTTGAATATAGCTGTGGGTGATTCAAAGATCACATTACCTTCTGTATGCCGCATAAATTTATAGTTTGTGTTTCCACTATAACCAATGAGAAGCATTGGTTCTGAGTGTGGACTAAGTTTTGACTTTTGCTTCTTGGGTGGAATAAACACAAAAGCACCACAGCCAAATACTTTTAGTTGTTGCAAATCCAGCTTAATGCTGGTCCTGACTTTCTGGGGCATCTGCCAATTTAATCAGCACATTGGTATGCAATTGTATAGATATACCATGGTTTGAACAACAAATTTCCAGTAAGAGTTTGCATGTAATTGCATTGCTTTGCTCTTTTTGCATATAGTGCAGTTAAAGTGCTCTGCATAACTATTCTGCTGATAGATATGGGGAGCAGACATAGTATGTTCTATACCCTGTTGTGAGAGGAATTTCTTAAATGCTTTGGATGAATATTCGCCCCCATTATTGGTATGAAGGCAGGTGACCTTGCTATATACATTCTCAGTAGTTGCCGCAAAGTTTGCAAAGACAATTAATGTCTCAGATTTGTGGCAAAGAAATGCTACAATTGCATGGCTAGTATGTTCATCAATGAAGGTTATTATCCATTTGTACTTGTAGTACAAAAGGGTGGGAAATTCCATAGGATCTGAGTGTACAACCTCAAGATAACGTTTTGCGGCCAATTTGACAGGCGGAAAATGTTTCTGGTGCAGCTTACCAAGAGCATACCCCTCATAAACATTGGTATCCCTGGGAGTAAAAGGTGCAACACCATGAGTATGTTCTTGGACTTTTTGGAGGATATTGTGAGACGGATGTCCAAGTTGACAGTGCCAGAAATTGTATGTTGAGGCATCTAATGTTATGGACATGCCATAAGCGCAATTATTCATGATGCACAAATGGACATAATGAATAGTTGTACTATTCTGTTGTGGAACCACTTCCATATATCTATTGCCTCAAAGTGTAAAAAAGGTTGTCCTTCTTTGATTGGCTTCAACTTTCAAGCCTTTGGCTAAGAATGTGCTAAGCAAAAGGAGCTGTGATACAAACTTGGAAACATAGTAGACTGGCCAAATATGGCTGATCTTCTTTTTCCTGTTTACATGATGCTACACAACATGTTAGAGTTGCTCCTCCCAGTCAGGTGATTTCAGTCAGGTGATATCTCATGTGATATACATGTGATGGTGGGATGGAAAAGTCTTAGATAATTTTCTGTCCAGTATATAAACTGTACTTCTTCTACTTGTCTTCCTTATCCTTTTACAGTGTCTTCCACACTGTCAATCTATTCTCTTCTGGTGACTGTTAGGACTTCTCTGGAGTTCCCCTGCTTCTCTATTTTCAACAGGTTATGGGCTCTTAGCTATAACAGTACCACTCTTATCTTTTTTCTCTCTCTTTTCTCTTTCTCTCTTTTTCTACTTTTTTCACTTATTTTTGCTCTCCTGGACACATTTCTGCTCCAATTCACTTTGTTCAAACATCACCATGTCACCTGCCCACTATGCTTTCTGCTGATGCCAGACACAACCCAACACTGCAACTTTTGCAACCTCCACAGCTATTACTGTCCATTATTTGTTGAGGCAAGATCAAAAGCTCATAGGCACATTATTTTGCGCACTACACACACATGACATGGCTAACATGTTGCTCACATGGTGGGGCACCCCTCTGCTGAGTTACAAGTCCCTACTCTAATCTATGTCTGGAACAGACTCCCCATATCTCCCCTTCCCAACACCACTCCCTATAAGGCTTTCTATGGTCAGAAGCTAGATATGTCTCACCTCAGAGTCTGGGGCTGTACTGCCTATGTCCATGTGCAGAGGGATCAGAGAAACTCTCTCTAGCCCCATTTCCAAAAGTGTGTCTTTCTTGGTTATTCTACTGGCTACAAGGGTAGAAGTTCTACAACCCTACCACCAGAAAGATTCTAGTTTCAGAGAGGGCAGATTTTGATGAGAGGTATTACTCTGGACTGTCCAAGGCCAAGCTGGATGCTATTCCCTCATTTGCTGGCCCACCATCTACTCCCACTCCTATCTCACCTCCAGTAACATTCTCCACTTCCATGCTTTCTCACATCTCCTATTATGATTGTCTCCTCTATCTTGTAATAGTATGTCATTTTCTCTTTGTCATCTTGGACTTGTCCTAGTCTTTCATCTTCCCTGTCTATTTTCATCACCATTATTCCCAAGAGCTGTGTCTCTCTTCTTCTATTTATCTAATTGGTCAAAGACTGAGTTTCCTTATTATGCATACACTAAAGATAGCAACACCTTGGTAAAAGGGTTGGGGATTGGATCTCAATGTATGGACTCTATTTACCTTGTATTTGTGTACTGATTAGTTTGGACAAACATTGATACAGACTCATATACTGAAGTGTAGTATACTGTGTACCTTAGCTTTAGTATTGTTGTTAACCAGTGTGTTCTTCTTGATATTGTTCAACGTTGCAAATCTGTTCTCTCAATTGTCTTCATTGATAATTAGACTTACCATACAACATCTGTCTGGAAGCTCTACGCATCGCTCAAGTTTAGGAGACAACCTCTTTGTCATTACATCAAGAAAACCTTCGTCTTGCTCAACTCCACTTGGCACTTACCTCGTTCTCTAGTCTGGGATTATGGATTGACTGGTAGTACTGCTGAGGTAACTTTTTAGCAGCCCATCTTCTGGCACAGCTTTGGACTAGGTCTGAGCATAACAGTATACTAAAGCTCAGAACCCTTCTTCTCTGCTTCCTTCTCTCTTTGCCCTCTGTCCTGAAAAGATAACTTCAGTGGACAATCTCTGTCCTGAAAAGATAACATCAGTGGACAACCTTTGTCTTGCAAGATAACCTCAGTGGACATCCCTCTCTATTTTCTTATTACCAAAATCATTTCTCTAATCCCTCCCTCAGCCCCTCCTATCAGGCGCACTACATCTGGACCTTATAACCAAACCCACATTCCCAGATTCTGCCCTTCTTCTGACAAACAAGTCTCTCAATATACCACCATCTATGAAAAAGCCCTCAACAATCTTGCCTTTTGAGAATGACTACACGGCTATACATCTGGTACAGAACCTGTCATTCACATCAACAAGACAGCCTTCATACAAAGAGAACTTATTGGTATCCAATACATTGTCCAATCTCACAGAGAACATTCAACAAGCAATCCTCAGTCTCCAGAAAGCATCCTTCTTGACTATCAACTCATTTTCCACTACAAACTCTTCCACTTCTGGCAACAACAAGGACTCATTGACTTCTTAAGAAATGCCACAACCTTTGACCTCTTTGAATGAAGCTACCAAACCACCACCAAAAGGAATGATTCAGCAGTATACTGGAGAGACATTTATCAGGATTTTGACCAAGCCAAAGCACTCTTCAAAGCCTTCAATTATCATTTTTCACAACGCCAAACTCAAACTCCAACTGCAGCAAATCCCTCAACCAAATCCTCGCCTGATTTCCCTTTGAGTGATGACTCTCCTCAGACTTCAGAGTCATCCAAAGACAAGACCTGTACACACACATCTATATGAACAAACCCACCATTGTATCATTCTATACTAACCCCTACCCTGTCAGAAGTCCCCCCACAAGTCACAGACCAGTTCTTATGGGGAGCATTACCAGAATCAGATGATCTAACATTGAGATCTCTCAGATCTACATCTGTGTCTGTCCAGAGTGTTACACAGAGGACAACATCAATCTTTGGACATACAGACTCAATAGCTTCATTGTTACTACCCTTCCACACTGATCCCCATTCTATGAGTGGGACAGAAGAACAGCAAACATCTTCTCCAGCCAATGCTACTCCAACACCTACATCTCCATTGACTCCCACTTTCAATTCATCTTTGTCAACACCAACCCAGATGCTGAGTACACCCCAGAACCCACCTATTACTACAATGCAACCCCCATCTCATTTGCAAGGAATGCAAACGCCCTCACAGAGTCCTCAGACTCCGAGCCAGAACCCAACCAGGAATCCACCACCAATTTCTCATCACAACCCTCCACCAGGACCACCACCACCTCCACCATCTCCCCCTGGACCACCTTCCCCTCCTAATCAACCTGCCAATGCACCCATGGCAAATGTTAAGCACCCCAAGAAGATTAATCTCTTCAGTGGAGATCCTCGCACCTTTCAAACCTTCCAAGATGAACTTTGCCTCACCTTTGACACCTATCACCCTTATTTTAGCAATGCCAACAATAACTACGACAACAGGAAGAGAATTATCTTTGCACTCCACAATATAACAGGAGGAAACACAGCTGGATTTTGCAATGCCTTTATGTGAAATCATTGGGACAACACCAATAACACCTACAACTATGGCACATGGGATGCTTTCAACGCTTCACTCAAAGAGAACTTCAAACCAAAGATTAAAGCTACCCAAGCCATTGAATGACTCAAACAAGCCCAACTTAACATCAAGACCAACAACGTAGCAACCTTCAACCAAATGTTCACCTATCTAGTTAGACAAGCAGCTATTACAGACAATCATCATTGCATGCAGCTCTACATCAATACCATCCCTAACTGGATCCAACAGAAAATATTCCTCTATTGAATTATGACTGTGCATCTGTAAGTTCTAGATGACCAGGGACCAAAGCAATGTATAAGGTGCAACTCAACAAGGGGATCAACCCTTGTCAAGTCCAAACTATATAGGAAATACAACAGTGCACAGACCAACTGTACAGTTACTGATAAGGTTTTCCCACAATATAAAAAACTAAAAGAAAACAAAATAGAAAAGATATTGAATAATGCGCCGAGATGGCCAAGATCCCCGATATGCCCAAAACCAAATGAATTACCTCTTAACATCCTCACTACTCAAGTACCCAACACATATGCTGTATGGCAACGCGACGTCACCAATCTGGTTAATAACTACTAGAAGTACCTTATGCGCCACACTGCCGCCAAAAACCACAATCCTATTTCATTCTATGGCAATGCACTCTTGCATCCAAAGAAGAACTTTGCCTTCAAAGAACAACCCCTCCCACAAGGAGAACCCATGGACATCAACGCCATTAAGGAGTTCTCCTCTGATGAAGAACCCAACATACCTGATCTCTCATCTGACAAAGAAGACAACTATGCGAAGCAGGGAATCTCTGTCAACGCCACCCTCACTGCTCAACAGAAGAAACAATTGAAGAGAGGAGCATGTCTTGTATGCAGCAATCTATTGGGCAAGAAACTGTCCCAAGCAATGATGTGACAATAACACCAACAAACCCTCTTTCCAGCAACACTTCAACAAACCATTGAACCCACCACCTTGTCTTACATCTAATTCACTCAAGATTGCCTTCAACAAACTCTCTCCTGAAGAAAAACAGATTTTTCTCAACAACACCACTGTCAGCATCCTCAAATCCAACATTCCCAACAAAACCACATTGTCTTTTGTCTTGGCAGCAGAGTAAATGCCACTCCTCTTGCTCCTATATCTAGTTCTTCAGTGGACACTTCATTTCTTTTGATTCAATCTCTTTCTTCTGAAATTGTTCCCCCTCTTGACTTGAACAATCCCTACAATTCTCAATGGACTGCTTGTGAATATGTTTTATATTGAATGTTGATAAACACTGGATCTGGTAACTCCTTAGATGCTTTTTTTACTTTGGCCTCATCCCTGGGCTGCACAGGTTGCACTATTTCTGAAATCTCTCTCATGTCTTCATCTAACAATAAATCCTTACTGATACCCACATTGCTGAAGAATCCAAACTCATCTAAAGTTGCTACCCTTTACCTGCTACTTGATAGTGGAGTACAGGGAAACTTTGTCTCTCTCTCAACTATCCATAGACTTGGGTTGAGAACAAAAGCATTAACACATTCTATTGTCATATGTAATGTCAATGGCACCCTTAACAAAGGAAAGACCATCTCAGCACAGACAAAGGTCATTCTTAGCATTGATAAGAAAGACATTAGCATATCCTGCTATGTTGCTGAGATTGGAGAATGGACCATGATACTTGGCCTTCCCTTTCTCAAAGATACCAACCCCAATATTGACTGGTCAAAAACAACCTTTAGATGGAGAGAAAAGGGATCCAATATGCTGCAAGCTGAGGATCCTCTCACTCTGGATACTGATCAACAGACCCACATAAATAAACTATCAATTGCTGAAACCATGACCTTGAATGTTGTTAGGATTGCTCCTGACAGTCCTGGAGATCACTAGATGAGTTGGTAATTTAGATATGGACTTGGTGATGTCTTATCAGTTGTCACATGTCCTGCTTACCTCAGCTAGTGTAGAACTTGCCTGTGGATGCTTCTGAAGCCTTTAGCTTCTTATAGTTGTCTATGTTGAGGATAGAAGCAGGGAGACTCCAGAGGAGTCCTAACAGTCACCAGAAGAAAGTAGATTAACAGTGTGGAAGACATTGTAAGAGGATGAGATGTACAAAAGAGAGAAGTAAAGTTTATATACTGGATAGGAAATTATCTAAGACTTTCCCATCCCACCATCACATGTATGTCACATGTATCATCACCTGACTGAAGTCACCTGACTGGGAGGAGCTGTTGAAAGAACTAAGCCAAAAGAGGAAGAACTCAGACACTAACACAAGAGACACAAACACTAATGGGGAAAGAATGATTATTGGGGGAGTTGGGCCACTCCTTATATACCAAAACTACATGGTCTGTGTGCCAAGGTGACTGTGACTACAGGGATAGTGTGACTACCTCTATATAGGCAATACCAGTCACAAAAGTTAACAGAAGCAACTCTAACAGTCTGCAGGTGAATAGTTATTACTAGATTGTTCAATACAGCTTCTTATAGTTGTCTGCAGTTAATACTCAATAGATTGGCTTGTTTTGACCACCGTTAGGACTGTCAACATCCCCTCTATATGCTAGTTTCAACAAACGTACCCTATCTCACACAAAGACAAGTGTTATATTCCCATGGAGCTATTGTGTACTATAATATCTATCCATTCCTATCAGTGCCCTGCTTGTCATGGACCTGTTAACCTTCTGCCACTTCTCTACCTGCAACTACTCCACTGTTTACTCAGCCACTATGTCATACTTACTCAGCCGCCATTATAGACTCTCCAGTAGGAATACCCCAGTAGTATATATACACCTAGATACTCTGCTGTATTCCTTACGCTTTACCAACTCGTTGATTCCCCTCTCTACTCTCTCATCACCCTCAAGTCTTCATCACTTGTTGCAACCTGAGTTGATCACTTAGGAAGGTTGTAACATTTGGTAAAGTGTCTACAACTCACCTTGTAGAAGAAGGCCATTGTGTATGAGCCTTAGTGGACCTGCTTCCAGAGACAGGACCAGAGAACCGACACCAGCGTTACTAGAAGAAACCACCTCAGAGGAGGAGACTACGTCAGAAGAAGAAACCACAGAAGAAGAATTCTCAGACAAAGAATCACAGGGCAACGACAACACCGACAAACTGCCAGACACAGAAAGCAACGATACAGACAGTGATACAGAAAGCGACGACACAGACAGTGAAGAAATGTCCGATCAGGAAATAGCACCAGCTGTTAGGATTGCTCCTGACAGTCCTGGAGATTACTAGATGAGTTGGTGATTTAGATATGGACTTGGTGATGTCTTATCAGTTGTCACATGTCCTGCTTACCTCAGCTAGTGTAGAACTTGCCTGTGGACGCTTCTGAAGCCTTTAGCTTCTTATAGTTGTTTGCAGGTGAGTAGTTATAATTAGAATGTTAAGTTCAGCTTCTTATAGTTGTCTGCAGCATACTGTAGTTAATACTTAATAGATCGGCTCGTTTTGACCACCGTTAGGACTGTCATTGTTCCCTCTATGCGCTAGCTTCAACACCAGCAGTGCCCACAGCAGGCCACGGAAAATCGCTTGTACCGGAGCCGGGGTCCTTTGATGGAACCAGAAGTAAATTCGAGGATTGGTGGAGAGCCACCTTACTATTTTTGAAGTTCAACCGAATTGAAGGGGCTGATGACAGGGCCACAGCAGTACTCGCATGCCTCAGGGGAGGAACAGCAGGACAATTTGCCTCAATGAAACTTGCACAGTTGGGAGGTGCAGATGACACAATTAATTGGGACGAGTTTGCGAAAGAGATGATGTCCACATTCAGAGATCACATGGAACAACCAGAAGCGGAATGGAAGATTGAAACGTTCAAGCAAAGGAACAAGAACACCACCAACTACCTTGTGGAGTTCAGGATACTCAAGATCAAAGCACACACAGATGATGCACATGCACTTTTCCTTCTCAAAAGGAATGTACGCCCAGACATAATCAAGACCATATTAGGATATTTGGCAGAAGGGATGCCCCATACCTATGACGAATGGGTCAAAGCAATATTATTGGTTGGGAAAGGATACGAGTCAACAGAGTCTAGAGACAGACACACCTTATCAGGCATCATATATGGAGGAATGGGTCAACCCATGGAGATAGGACGACAGGAATCCAGAGGACCCAAATGCTACAACTGCGGCATCAATGGACACATGGCAAAGTGTCACGACCCGATCCGACCGACGCTGCCCCGACCCGACGCTGCCCCGACGCCCATACCCGCTGACTTCCCGTTCTCGCTCTCCAACATTCGACCGACATTGGTTCCTTTGTGGTACCAGTTGCCTTGGGGCAACTGGCTGCTAACCCATGGTCGCTTGGCAACCAATGCATTGTGGGGCGAATCTCCGACCGTCGGCCGACATGTCCCGTTTCTGTTATGTCTCACTCTGCCCGTAGTTTCTCCGTCCTATTTCATATTCCTTCATTCTCCTATTTTCCGTTGGATACTTGTCCTCCTATCGCGTACGTGTTCCTGACCCCTAGACCTTGCTCCTTGTCGCGTGCCCTAGTATCCACTCTGTCTGTTTCTCCCATTTGTCCTTCTTATCTCTTGTTTCTCCGTTTCTCCGATTCCTTCGAGTATATAAGCCCTCTGTCCCCTACCTTGTACTTCAGTCTGAATATCAACTTAGTCTCCCCTCGTAACTCTGTCCCGTCTTAAGTCGCTCCGGCGCACTCCTTCTTCTTTGTCTGTCCAAAATCCGGACCACGACAGCAGGGACGGCGCAGCACATAAGCTGAAGCCAAGGTCCGACTCTGCCGACGCTCGACCGACCCAATTGGCTGATGGTCTGACTTAGTCTGTTCTCGTACTTAACAGTATATTCAGACTGACTCTCTCTGCTGTTGTCTTTTTCTGCCACTATGGCTAACACCCGTGTTGTACCCCTTACCAGACCGCATGTCCTCGGCACACCTCGACGCTCTGCACGACTTAACGCCTCCACACGCATTCCTCGACTATCCGCTGCACCTTCTACACCACCTCCCTGGCATTGACGCTCCATTAGCCCCAACATCCCTGGCCGTCACCGCGACGACACTCCATATCACGATGCCCCCGACGAGCAGGAACCTTTTGACAATGAACAAGGAGCTGGTGGTGAGGATCCCAATCCTCCCGGTGGACCAGACGACCCTGGTGATCCTGGAAACGGTGGAGATTCTTCTGGCAGTAGTTCTGGCGATGAAGATGGCCCTCCACCCGACGACCCTCCAGCCCCTCGCGATGTCTGAGACATCCTGGCCACAGCGCTAAGCCGACTGGCCGACACTCTCGATCAGAAACCTCGCTCCCCCTCAGCTGCTCCCGAAAAGAAGCATGCCTCTACTAAAGCCAAAGTTCCCGACACCTTCAGCAGCACTGACCCCGACAAACTTCCCCAATTCCTCCTCCAATGCCGACTCTATTTTTGAGCAAATCCTCAGGAGTATAGCACCGACTCCGATAAGGTCAATTTCGCCCTTACATATCTCACTGACATTGCTCTTGGCTGGTTTGAGACAGCCATTGACTTGGAGGAAAACGATGGAGTTTATCAGTTGTGGTCGACTGACTGGCCCGAGTTCGTGCAGGAACTCCGAAATCTGTTTGGCGCTGCTGATCCTACCGGTGAAGCGGCCGAGAACATTGACGGCCTCAGAATGAAGTCTTCGGACACAATTGCTACGTATAATGTCCAGTTTCTCCGATATGCTGCTCAGCTCCGCTGGGGCCCTGAGGCCCTCACTTACCGCTATTACAAGGGTCTTCCCGACCGACTCCAAGACGACGTTTCCCGCATGCATGACGGCAAGCCAAAAAACTTGCCCGACATGCAAAAAGCTGCCATCGAGTTCGACAAGCGTTACTGGGAACGTCAACGTGAGCGACAACGGTCCCGACAGGCGACCGAATCGGCTGTCGCTAATCACCAACGACGTGGGAATGGCAACGCCACGACCACTAGCAACCCTCCTGCGAAAACATCGACACCACCCTCCTACAACAGTATCCAGAAGACCAAGGGTAACGGCAACAACTCTAAGAATGGCAAGCCGAACACTCCCTCAAAGCCTCCCTCTTCCTCCGACTCAAAGCCTTCACCACCAAAACCCGACTTGTCCGACAAGCTTGGGAAGGATGGCAAACTCACCACTGCCGAACGTCAACGACGGATCGACAGCAACCTTTGTTTGTTCTGCGGGAACGCAGGACACAAGGTGAGCGAGTGTCGGAAGAAACAGGCAGCTGCTGCTAAGGTTGGTGGCTGTAGGGCCGACGCAACCGACTCGAACCCTGACAAGGGCTTGGGAAAATAGCGTGCGGTCTCCAGGACTCTGCACAGACTGGGGATTGCATTGAACTTGTCTGTGTGACAGAGAGTTGTCATCTCAATGTGTCCGCTCTTTCTAATCCGAACTCTTTTCATGTTTCTTTAACATCTTCCCTTGTTTTAAATTCCGATCACCTTGCTCCGCTGCCTTTTCATGCCCTTGTTGACTCCGGCTCTACACACTGTTTTATCGATTCAACTTTCGTCCATACTCATTCTCTTCCAACTTCCCCGATTCCTTCTCCGATTGAGCTCCGTCTTTTCGATGGTACTTCTAATGCGTATATTACTGAATCCGTAGCTCTCCCAATCGTTTTTGATACTGGCGAATCAATGGTTCTGGACTTCTATGTCACCCAACTCAATTCCTCTTGCTCTATGGTTTTAGGCTACAACTGGCTCACCTGCTACAATCCGTCGATTGACTGGGTTTCGGGCCATATCACATTCCAACCACTCTTGCTCGAGTCTCCTGTCTCTCCTGTTCTGGCCGCCACCCCCGATTCTGCGTCGACTCCCCCGACACCTTCGACGGTCGATCCCGACCGCTCCGACTTCGCCAACGATTCCCCTGCTCTGGTATCAAAGCTGCACATATCCTTGATCAACACTCCTGCGTTTATTCGTGCTTCCCGTCTTGCTGGATCAGTAAATTTCCGCCTCTCTGCTAGCTCTCTCTCCGCTTCAGCCGGTTCTGCGAAAGTGACCGACGAGACAATTGACTTGTCGACTGTCCCTGAAGAATATCATGAGTACGCTGACGTTTTCAGTAAAACACGTGCTGACAGTCTTGCTCCCCATCAACCCTACGACCTCAAAATCAACCTCGACGAGGGGACTGAACCTCCTGTCAGTCCTATCTACTCGCTGTCGCAGGTGGAACTCCAAGCTCTCAGGGAGTTCATCAATGAGCATCTGTCTATCGGTTTCATTCGACCCTCCAACTCCCCTCATGGTGCTCCTGTCCTCTTCGTCAAGAAGAAGGATGGATCTCTTCGACTCTGCGTTGACTTCCGTGGTCTCAATCGTATCACGAAGAAAGACCGCTATCCCCTTCCCCTGATCTCCGACCTTCTCGACTCTCCCCGAAAAGCCCGACTGTATACCAAGATCGACCTCCGACATGCCTATCATCTTGTCCGAATCGCTGAAGGAGATGAATGGAAGACCGCTTTCCGCACTCGCTATGGCTCCTTCGAATGGATGGTCATGCCCTTTGGTCTTACCAACGCCCCTGCGTCCTTCCAGCGTTTCATGAACGACATCTTCAAGGACCTCTTAGATGTCTGCATCACGGTATACCTCGACGACATACTCATTTACTCCGACGACCTCGACTCCCACCGAAAGCAAGTTCGAGAAGTCCTCCGTCGTCTGTGTAAACATGGGCTTTATGCCCGTGCCGATAAGTGTGAGTTTCACTCTGATTCGGTCGAGTATCTGGGCTACGTCCTCTCCCCAGAAGGTCTCCGCATGGCCGACGACAAAATCCAGATTATTCAGGATTGGCCTGAGCCGAAGAAGGTAAAGGATATCCAGTCCTTCTTAGGGTTTGCGAACTTTTACCGACGATTCATCTACGACTACTCCGACATCGTCGTCCCACTCACCCAACTCACCCAAAAATTGGCAAAGTGGAACTTCACCGACAAATGTTGTGAATCGTTCAACAACCTGAGGAAGGCCTTCACCACAGCACCTTGCCTCACACACTGGGTCCCCGACACTCAAATCATTGTCGAAACCGATGCCTCCGACTATGCACTTGCCGGTATCCTCTCCATCGTTGCTGAAGACGGCCAAGTTCACCCCATTGCTTTCCACTCCTGTACCTTTAACACTGCCGAATCGAACTACAACACGCACGACAAGGAGCTCCTCGCCATCTTCGAAGCTTTCCGCATCTGGCGACATTACCTTGAAGGGGCTCCCCTCACTATTGACGTTGTAACTGACCACAAGAACTTGGAGTATTTCACCACCACCAAGATTCTTACGTGCCGACAGGCGCGATGGTCAGAGTTTTTGTCTCAGTTCAATCTGGTCATTCGTTTCCGACCCGGCCGACTTGGTACCAAGCCCGACGCTCTCACTAGACGATGGGACATCTATCCTAAAGGGGGGAATAATGGCTACGCTTCGGTTAACCCTCACAATTTCCGACCAGTCTTCACTAACGAGCAACTTGCAGCCTCCATCCGAGCAACATACCTTCATGCCTCTACCCTCCGCGCAGCCACCATCATTGACCTCGAGAAGCTGCATTCCGACATTCTCACTGGTCTGTCGTCCGACCCGACAGCAGCAACTCACCTCGCTAAGCCCGAGGGCCGATGGTCGACCGACACCACTGGCTTCCTCCGACTAGACGACCGCATTTACGTCCCCAACACTGACAATCTCCGACTTCGCGTCCTCCAGTACAAACACGATCACATCCTTGCCAGCCATTTTGGCCAGAACAAGACGTTAGAACTGGTCCGACGAGAATATACCTGGCCCGACCTTCAGACCATGGTAAAGGACTTCTGTAAGTTGTGTGTTATCTGTATGCGATCTAAGTCGCAGCGCCACAGACCATATGGTACCCTCAAGCAGCTCCCCATCCCCAAACGACCCTGGAACTCTATCTCTCTCGACTTCATTGAAAAGCTTCCGAAATCATCCTCCTTCGACACCATCCTGGTCATTGTCGACTGACTCTCGAAACAAGCGATCTTCATCCCTACCTTCAACACCATCACCTCAGCCGACCTCGCCCGACTCTTCGTCATTCATGTATTCTCAAAGCACGGCATTCCATCCCATGTCACCTCCAACTGCGGTTCTGAATTCGTCTCTCATTTCTTCTGTTCCCTTGGAGAGACACTCGACATGCGACTGCACTTCACCTCCGGTTATCACCCCGAAGGCGACGGACAGACGGAACGTATGAACCAAACGCTAGAGCAATACCTTCGGGTCTACTGCAACTACCAGCAGGACAACTGGTCTGAGCTGTTACCACTAGCTGAGTTTGCCTACAACAACGCTCCTAGTGCTACTACTGGTGTCTCCCCATTCTTCGCTAATAAGGGTTACCATCCTAGTCTTATGGTCCATCCCGAACGAGACGTCACCTCTGAAAGCGCCCGACAATTCACTATCGACCTTGACGAGCTCCACGCGATGCTCAAGTCAGAGATCGCCTCAGCCCAAGTCCGCTACAAGCGATCGGCCGACAGTTGAAGATTGCCAGCCCCCGACTTCCAGATTGGACAGAAGGTCTTTGTGAAGGCTCAGTTCTTCTGAACTACCTGACCGTCCAAGAAGCTATCAGAGAAGTACCTTGGTCCTTATGAGATTATTGCTCAACCAGGTTCCCATTCGTTCACTCTCCGACTCCCTGACTCCATGCGCGCAGTTCATCCCGTTTTCCATGTCTCCATGCTCGAGCCATCCCTTCCAAACCCGTTCCCTGACCGCTCCGAATCGCCCCCACCTCCAGTCGAAATCGATGGCAAACCAGAGTATGAGATCGCCCAAATTGTCGACTCCAAGATCGACTGACGTCGGTGCTGTTCGCTTCTCTACAAGGTCATCTGGTTGGGATATGAAGACACTGATGAAGAATCTTCGTGGCTCCCTGCAACTGAGCTCACGCATGCGTCGGACTTAGTCGCGTCATTCCATGCTGCTTATCCTGCTAAGCCTGGTCCTTTATCTGCCTTATGATCTTCTCACTTCTCACTGAGTCCCCAAGAATTTGTCATACATTTTTCTATATACAGCCAAACTATCAAGATAATCGAAGAGGAGTCGGCCCTGATGGTCACTCGACCGCCCACTCGACACCCTCCTTACCTTCTCCTTCTCCTCCTCCTTCTCCTTCGACTTCCTCTACTTCCCTTGGCACCTCCTCCAGCGTCCCAACACCCCTGTTGGCCCCGACGTCGCCTGACACGGCGCCTGCCCCGACCTCCTCATCCTCGCCCGCGTCTTCTTCATCATCATTGTTGTCGTCTTCATCCTCATCCTCGTCGTCCGCGTCCTCCGTGTCGACTGACCCGATCGACTCTCCCGACTCGAACTCCTCGATGGAGGCCAGCAGTTGCCAAATGGCATTGATGTCCTGCTGGACCTCCTGCAGGTGGTAATCCTGCATCCTCATTCGACTGAGGCAGCAACGGATGGCATTTCCGTTCTCTTGGCTGACCTTGACGAAGTGACCCATTTGGTCACTGATCTCGCGAAGGAGATCGTTGGTCTCCCTCACCTCCCTCAGGAGCTCCGTGCTCCTGTCGCTCGTGGGGATGGCCCGACCCGACGTCGGCCGATCCTCCCTCGCCGCCCGCTCCGTCCTCGCCGTCTGTTCCTCCGTGGTTGCAAGGAAGCAACCCTTGCCATCTTGGTGGCATTGGTTGCAGGACCGGACCCTGCCACAAGTCAGCACCGACATGCGACCGATCTCGACTGACACTTACCTTGCCTTGGGCCCGTGATACCGGACACAGGCCCGACCCGTCTCCAGGCACCGACGACACTCTCTACCTGGGCCACCCTTGAAGTCCCTCTGGGAGACAGGGGGCCCGGTATTCTCCCCTTCGGCATCAGCGTTGGGCTCACTGATGATTTGCACCTCGTCGTCGGTCGACGGCGCCCGATGGATCCTCTTGCACAGCCGCGAGACCGACGTCGACCGGTTTGAGGGCCCTGCCCTCGCTTCCTCCCGCCTCTGTCGTTCTCATCCCCGCTCCTCCTCGGCAGCGAGCTGCTCCGCCCACTTCTTTGCCGCCGCCGCCGCCAACTTTTGCTCCCTTGCCTTTTTCCTCTCCTCCTCCCGCCTTCGTCGTTCCTCCTCCCGTCGCCTTTCCTCCTCCTCTCGCCGTCGTTCCTCCTCTTCCTCCCGTTCTGCCTGTGCCAAGGCCTCGGCCTCCTCCTCCTCAGCCTTCCGCCGTTCCAATGCCTCCCATTCTTCTCTCTCCCTACGCTGGCGAGCCAGCCGGTTCTTCCAATCGGCGACCGACTCCCCCATTCGACGATCAGTGTCTTTGGCCATGGGTTCTCGTGATTGCAGATAGGCGCTGGGGGTTGATGGTAAGGGTTGATGAAGAAGTCAGAAGCGAAAATTTTCCACATCATTATTTTTTGAGCGGAGTTTGAATTTGCTGATCTTCCCACGGTCTCGTAGGACTTCAACCTTAAGGGGGGAATACTGTCACGACCCGATCCGACCGACGCTGCCCCGACCCGACGCTGCCCCGACGCCCATACCCGCTGACTT
>QFDT01001860.1:0-45538 GCA_003315915.1 Macrolepiota dolichaula
ATTGAATTTCATATGACTCGAGCCATTTTTCACCCCCAAAAAAATTAGCGCATTTGGAAGAGGGGCGCAATGACTCAGGTGCATTGAGAGCACTGGCCTAGAGGAAAAATCGAGGATACATGCTGATTGTGGTGCATGATCCGAAGAAGGTGACAGATGTCTCTTATCCGAGAAAGCTCGTGTGTACTCGCTAGGCGTACCACTTCCAATCCAGCTGTAAACGCTCAAACCTCAAAGTAATGTTTTAGAGCCCCCCTCGATATACTGAGCAGAACCCTATTTCCAGGACTTCTTCTATTGCTGTGACCGTCACTCCTCCACGCAAGGGCTTGTCTTCGCTTCCAAATCTTTGCGGCGACTCTGGTTCACCAACCTTGATGTGATTCTGTCCAAAAGGGTCACAGGATGCACCCTGAAGTTTCCTAGAAGCTGTGGTTAAGTTCTTATGAGGTAACCTATAATACACGCTTGTGGGATAAATCACCTGTAAAGAGGGCAAAGTGCGCAGTCCCATCAACTACCTCAACTCGTGATTGTACATTGGGCTAGAAACACCACCAAATGACGCAGGATCCGGATTATCGGGTCTGGTGATCCGCAACATCTGTGGTCCACGACTACCTACATGAACCCCCGAGAGTCTTCCGCCCTCGAACGTCAGTTCACTGATTCATGGAACCATTTATCATAATTGTGCTCCTCATTTTTCTTGCCTGGGCTATTACCCTACGGCGAAAGAGATCTCTCAGGGTGCCCTTGCCGCCTAGCCCACCATCTGATCCTATCCTTGGTCATTTGAGGTATATCCCACTCCAGAATCCTGAAATCCAATACACTGAGTGGGCCAAGACCTATGGTTCGCACGAGAACATTTCCCTGTATCAATTACATCCTGACTATCGGGATTTTATCTAGGCGATGTATTCCACCTTCGCGTTCTCGATCGCTCGATTATTGTGCTCAATACGACGGAGGCAGCGGTTGATCTCTTCGAAAAGAGAAGCTGGAACTATAGTGACAGGCCCGACTTTCCTGTTTTTAATCTGTAAACCGCTTGTCCAATTTTTTGACCTAGCCCCACGCTTACAGACATCTAGAATGGGATGGGGCGTTGCGTTAGGCTTGTTACATTATGGAAAGGGATTCCAACAACAACGCCGACTTTTTAAGGAATATTTCAGCCAGAAAAAAGTCGAGGAATACAAGGATTTGCAAGCCACCCAAGCAAGGAGATTGGTACTCAACCTAGCTCAAAAGAAAGGAAAAAAGGAGGACATCTTACGAGTGTTAGTCAGATCGGCAAATTTGGCTACTTGAATGATTGAATGTCTCTCTTATAGGTTCGGAACATCTGTTGTTGTTCGAATCGCCTTCGGCCACGACATGTACACTGAAACCGATCCCAACTATGACAAGATCATACAAGATAATAGCCGCGCATTCGCACAATGTGGTCCTCTTGGAGGTACACTGGTTGATCTCTTCCCAATTTGTGAGGCTTATAGGCCGATTTTTTCAAAAAAACCTTTACTAATGCTGAGCCTAAAGTACAACATTTCCCTTCTTGGTTTCCAGGAACTTTTTTTGCAAACCGTGCTCGGAGCTTTTACCCCGCAATCCAGAGGCTCCATAACTATCCTTTGGCACAGGTGCGACGACAGATGGTGAGCCCTACATGACATTCACCGTGCACCAGTTCTGATTTATGCATATGTAGCTTGAAGGAACTGCTAAACCATCCTTTTTGTCATATCACTTGGAACGTCTTCAACGAGATGACAAGGACGGGTCAAAACCAAATTATGAAGACGTAAAAGGAGCCGCCTCTGCAATACTTGGCGCAGGATCAGACTCAGTAAGTTTCACAACTCAACCACAAGAGCAGAGAATTGAAGATAACTCCCATTTCCGAAAGATGTGGGGGACATTATCCGTTTTCATTCTCGCGATGGTCCTTCATCCTGCATACCAAAAACGAGCTCAGGATGAACTCGATGCATTACTCCTTGGTACTCGCTTGCCGGAGCTTGGAGATCGTAATGCTCTTCCTTATGTCGAGTGTATCGTCCAGGAGGTATACCGGTGAGGGACTCTATTATAGAGTTATCTGTAGGCTGATTAAGCTCATTAGTTGGCTGACTGTGGCCCCACTTGGTGCGTACCATTCCCATACATTTAAACCTCCATTTAATGAGTTGCGATAGGTATACCACACCGTGTGCTATCCGATGATATTTACAAAGGAATGTTGATACCAAAGGGTGCGACTGTGTTCGCTAATGGATGGTATGACCCTACCCAGGATTGGTTTGACGTAATGGTTTGATAGGCTCATCCTAATAGGGCTATCTCGCGAGACGAAGCACTTTACCAGGATGCGAATTCTTTTAACCCTTCAAGGTACAGACCCAAGGCAGAAGGAGGGAACGGGGAAGAGTTCCCTACATTTCATTTTGGTTTTGGTAGACGGTCCGTTGCTCACACGGACTGAAAAATTGCGATGAACTGACTACTGGCATATCAGAATTTGTCCAGGTCGTTATCTCGCTGATGGAAGCTTCTGGATTGCTGCCGCAACAATTCTCTCTCTCCTCAAGATAGAACGAGTCAAAGATGCGAATGGGGAAGAAATTATACCTTTGATCGGTTTGAACACCGGCTTGACAAGGTTTGATTTGTAGTCACGTCATCATGCTATATTCTTATATTTGATCACTTTTGTGTAGCCACCCCAAACCATACGAGTGTAACATCCGGATCAGAAATGAACAAGCCAGGGTTCTGTTACATGAGATCGAAGAGGAGCTTATGAGTGATATCTGCCAATAGCTTATATGACATACGAATTTTCGAAATGACCGACAATACATGGTATTCGTTTCAAATCCAAGCCTTGAAGGATATAATCAAACAGTATATTCAATTACTCCAAAGTGAGGTAGAATGTACGTACTTCACAACGCGGCTCGTCAACTGAAATATATCTGTACCACATGTTTAAGTAGAACTCAGGGTCAAGGAACGGGAACTATGATGATATTGATTGAGAAAAATCCGGACGGATTGATTCCATTCATCCCGAATACTCATTTCTCATGTTCCTTTCATGAGA
Organism: Macrolepiota dolichaula; assembly: GCA_003315915.1. Taxonomy (NCBI): domain Eukaryota; kingdom Fungi; phylum Basidiomycota; class Agaricomycetes; order Agaricales; family Agaricaceae; genus Macrolepiota; species Macrolepiota dolichaula. The sequence goes on from QFDT01001860.1 coordinate 3,113, forward strand.
CCCGCAATGATTTAGGAACACGCAAAGCGAGTGGCACATCAAATAGCAAATTTATTTCGATTCGACAATTTAAACATAAATGAGAACTCGCTGAGCCGATACATGCCACAATAGATCAAGGCACGCGTCAACTAGGCTGGAACCCTGCAGGTGCATCTTTCAGTTACAGATACATACTTGGTCTATCACAACAAATTTTCACGTCAACCACTGCCTACAACCAGCAAAATCATTTGCACTTACTGGAGTCGCAATGACCACCATGGATATCTCCCTGTTCAATGCAGTGGGCGCTACAGGCAGCGTCACCTGCACCAAAGATGCTCCCGAGCTGACAAGTAGTCTCGGTCGCCGGAGATGGTGCTGGGGCAGCGATAGCTGCAGTAGTGAAGAGAGCAACGAGAGCGAAGAAGAATTGAGTAGTCTTCATGGTGATAGTGAGTTGTTGAGGTTGTTGGTTGTTGAATTGGGTTCGGGTGTTGGTTAAGAGACGACTCTTCTTGCCCTCTTTTATGTCTTTCAGATGGTAGGTCTTGGCACGAATAGTCCATGTAGACTACGGCTGTCTTTGCCTGTATGGCTTCCGGTTGAGTGCTAAATTTGACAAGATGACACTGAGACAAAGTGAAAGACCCACAGAAATACCTGCCCCTGCTCTGTTGCGAACAGTGTATGACGATTGTTATCACAGTCCATGCGTTCTACCTCGTGAGATTGTGAGTAGTGTGTAATATTGAATGCAGAAGGAATCCATTATCTCTTATTCAATTTCAGTGTTGGTTCTTGTCCAAAGTCCACAACGGAGCGTGGAATTCATCACCTAAGAATTCTCTATACTTAGTCGGCCCAATTTACCAATACCACAGGATTCCTGTGGCGAATACTCCGATATGCCAGGGGACGTGATGGAATCATTACCGGTATCTTATGTCAATGTGACTTGAATTTGAAGGCAATTACACTGGAAGTCATCAATATCCTCGAACACACTATGGCGGATCTACGGCACGGTACAGTGGGTCATGCACTGAAAGCATACGATACCCACATGTCACTTACACATTCGAACCCAGTATATCACAAACGACACTGCGTGAGATGCAGAAAGGCCAAGTGACCAATCGGCCCAGTGGTTATTAAGCCGGCCCAGCTGTTGATATCTATGAGGGAGCTAATGTGGGTCGGCCAGGTGCTAGTGACCATGCCCGCATATACAGACATTGATGACATTGACAAGCCGCTGTAATCTGGCATGAAGCGATGTCGTATATTCGGCTAATTATCTTGCTCACTCAGGACACTATGCCAAGGGGTCGCCGCCTATCAAAGATAGTTGTTGATTCAAGGTTAACCAGAACAGTTGATGGCTATCACAAACCTAGCGGTGCAGTAGGTACCCAGCCCCACCCCCCACCTCTTCAGAGTCTGGGGTGATAGCCTACGCTTGGAGGGACCTACGAACGGAATTTGACCTAAGTTGCTTCGGAGCAGCATCCAATAGCGCATTGTTACAAGTTGCTTGTCATGTTTTGGTTTGCGTACTTTTTTTATCGCAATGCCTTGGGGAATATGGGATTGCGCAAATCCACCCTTTGTGTCAATCGGAACCTTCAATTCAGAACGAGTCGCAGTGTGTATACTGAATTGGCGTTTTTTGTACCACTATCATAGCAATTTAGTGACTTATTAGAGCCTTTGGCGGACCACCGCCCATCACTTAAGCAGAACGTTCGTGATCTGTGATCTGTGAAGGGTGTCTGTCTTGATTCTTACCTTGCCTTCGGTACGGCTCGGGTCGGGTCCTATGAGTTCTTGCCTCCTATTGGCGCTGAGAATGCTCGTGCGTGATCCCATACGTCTGGTATCGCGAGATGCAAAACGTATTTTTGCCTTTGTTCCATGTGCACTTCTGCTAACCATCTCCAACTTCTGACATTCCTATGTTTATCAAGGGAAATGGAGTGAATATGTCTTGGTCATAAATATGTGTGTGATATCCTTCGCTCCCCCAACTTTGATTTACATATTGGCACACTCGTACGTATATTGCCTTCCTTTTTTTTTCTTTTTTCACAACAAGCTGAGAATATACTGTCTAGATTGTGCAAATTTGAGTTGTTCTAATGGACAGAGCTCTGAAATTCGCATGTCTCATCACCGCCATCTTCGCAGCTGGGACGTTTTTGCTGGCGCCCTTCGCGTCTGCATCTCCTACCGTAACGGACCCAGCGTCGGCCCAAACTCCCACTAGCACTTCGTTCATGCTTTTCAAAGGCAATCACGTCGAAGGTTTGAATGGGATCACATACCACACTTTCCGCATCCCAGCCATCGTCAAAACGAATGCAGGAACATTGCTTGCATTCGCAGAAGGTCGCGCAAAGAGCAACAAAGATTATGGCAATATCAACGTGATGTACAAGCGCAGCACCACTAACGGCCAGACTGCAGGGGGTTGGTCGACCCTTATGCAAGCCGCTAGTATTGGAGACGATACCATCGGTAATCCCACCCCTGTTGTTGATCGCCAGACAGGCACAATCTGGCTCTTCATGTCTTGGAACGCGGCCAACATGAGCCAGTCTGGAGGTGCCAACCCCGAGACTGGTTTACCGACGACACGAATCACTCAATGGGGCCAGCGTCGTGTGTACGTCATGAAGAGTGATGATGATGGGATGACATTCAAAGGGATGGATGGATCTTCGAGCCCTACGGATATGACGGCGACCTTAACGCCCAAGATCAGGGCGGGTGGGAGTGCTTGGGCATGGGATGCTGTTGGTCCTGGTGCCGGGCTTTATACCTCCGATGGCATTATCATTATTCCTGCTCAATTCCGCAATATCTACAGCAAGGATCACGGGAAAACGTGGCAGGTCCAGAAACTCTCCGAATCCACTGGGGAAGCCACAATTGTTGAACTCGACGACAAATCGTTGTATCGTAATGACCGGGCTACTTCCACCACCTGGTCGATAGCCGAACGTCGTTGGATCTCGCGTGGTAGTATTAGCGGCGGATTCTCTGCCTATACACCGGATGATAAACTTTTGGATCCTGAAAACGAAGCCTCCGTTCTCTTTTACAACAACCTGGAGACTGACGCACCCACACGCGTCATTTTCCTGAATTCCGCAAGTACTGTGACAAGGACCAAAATGCGTTTCCGTATCAGCTACGACAATGCGAAGACGTGGCCGATGAGTCGTCCGCTCACCGATTTCACTCTCCCGTCGGGATCAGGTACCGAAGGCGGATATTCGAGTATGGTGAAGACGGCCGATAAGAACGTTGGAGCTATGGTTGAAACTAACCTGGACATCTCTAATAACGATGTGTCCGCACGTGGGATTTTGTGGCATAAAGTCAATCTTGGTTGGATCCTTCACGGCTGTGCTTGTTAAATATCCTGAAACTATGATACAAATTTCAATTGTTCAGACGATTGTGCTACCACTTGACTCTTCGTACCCGATCCTCCAGTAACGAGCGCTTTTTATTTATCGTAATTTGCTGATTCCGTCTGACTATGCCCACCCATATTGATAATGCGGGAGCCGCGCCAAGATGATGAATCGTACGATTCGTAGCAACTCAGATACCAGGTCGTCTGGCTCCTGGGAGTGTTTGGGGGCCGTCTACAAGTAGCGACAACCGGGGGAAACACCTCGGGGGAGTCTCACAAGGGGGAGGGCCGTAGAAGCGGCTCCTGCCAGTCGGTTTATAGCAAATCCCGCTTACTGCCCCGACAATACCCTTCGGCCTCCATTCCAAGCGTTCCCTACACATGTCGGCGTAACATAATGAGCTAACTCCTATCATATTCTTGATTCTTACCGGCAGATATGTGGTCGATCTAATATATGCAATGGACTTTATCAACCCAACAATCCAACTACATCAGATCAAAGTCATCATTACCGTCTTGATATTTCTGTTCACATCACACTCGGCAAGACTTGTTGGGTGCTAGATGCATGAATGTATTAATACCACACGCCAAGAATGGCTTAACACGATGACAGTATTTGCAGATAGCCCTCGTATGGCACCCCCTGGGGGAATCTGGTTCTATAGATTTGATATCATTGAGCTTTAAGCCTATACTGTAAAATGTTAGGCGTTCCATAGCACACAAAGGCACATCTTGGGACTACAGTATCATGATTCCGATTCGAAAGGTAGGGTGAGCTTCTAGGCATTTTATTTATCATCATCAACTATCAAGGCTCCAGCTGTTAGGCTGATTCTAAACCCATTCAATGCCAGAAAGTACTCCAGGAGTTGCTCGTTGCTGCGTTCGGCTCCTCACTGGTCCATACGAATCACATATTTGTGGAGGGCTATGGGTAGTGTGAATGCTAGGTGCGGTTCTAGGCTCTTTTATTGTGAAGCCGACATCAAGCTTAACCCTTTTGAGTAAGTAGTCGGTTCCTGTTGTCTTCGTTAATCGTGGTGAACGGTACGCATTAGAGTTATTTTTCTCTTGGAGTTGAGGGTATCCCGCAAGGAGCTCCTAACATTCCGAACGTCAATACCAGAAACGAAAATAGGACAGTGAAAATCTATAAAAGAGACCTTGTGTACTATGGGGATTGGTAACAATGAGGTTCATTGCGAGTATCATCTTTTCATCTATCTTCGCCTCAACTGTGTTAGCCTACCCAGGTGCCATAGTTGCGAGGCAGGGCACGTCGCCAAATTCCAATACAGACGGCTCCGCGAGTGGCTCTGGACCGTCGTCTGGAGCGCTTGGGGGGTGCAACATAGCAGGTCCATAAACAGCTCTGATAGGATGATTATTGGTGCTCACGGTCTCCCTTCATAGGTTGCTTCGAGGCTCTTGGCGGTGGGCTGTTGAGTGGCGGCGGAGCATTGACCGGTGGTCCTCTTGTAAGTTAGTTTTATAAATATCAGTCGTATTTTCCGACTCTGAAACCCCGGCACATTGCTAGCCCCCTGCCTGCAACGGCTGCCCATTTATTGGCGCATTAGGAAGTCTTGGTTCCCTAGGCGGCGGTAGCAAAATCGACGGACAACCTGGCCGGATGAAGTAGCTCAAGGGATAGGAAAGCGAGGGAAGTGTGCAAATACCCTTACTAGTTGGTGTATCCATACCGAATTACGACCAATTCAACTTCTATATCGTGACCTGCCATGCTGAGCGCCTGACTTACCTTTCACTGATGCTGAACTCGTGTGCCCTGTAACATGAACTCATACTTATGTAAGAGCAATGGATCTCTGAGTGGTCGAGTCGATGAGAACTATGTACTCTGCAGCACAACCGTTAATAGCCAATCATTGCCTCCTTTCTCACCAATCAAGTGAAGATATTGCATATGTGTGCAACTCGGGCCATTATGCCGAGTTTCGGGGCGTGGCCTGGGATAACCATGTGCTTATTTATACGTTGTGTTTTTTTAAGCATTCGGGCTGTCCGTAAAAGGTATTATATGGGTTCCCTCAGCTTTCGACCTCTGATATCTCTCGTTTGGATGCTCAACATTGACATTTCGTCATCCTTGACTTTTTCAAGTCAATATATTCCTCAATGTGCGCTAACCTCTAGCTTTGCCGAATTGTCTGACGGTACGAGCTGTAGTGCGCGAAGGCTTGTATGCAGCGCACTGAAGATAAGTCCCAGGCTAAGATTCTGTTGACAGGTGCCCGACGCGAGGGTATGAAACCTAGCCCTCGTGATGGGCAGGGTAGCGCTTTGTGGCATCCGTCAGTAGAGATGGTTAGGGCGTGAGAAGAAACCTTGACGCCACCGACCGCTGGAGATTTGCATAAACTACCAGCATCTTGTCTATTCTATCAAAGTTCTGGCTCCCCCCCAACACAAAACAGCAAGATGACAGGAGTGTCTGGACTCTCTTTGGCACAGGAAGAAGGCAGCGGCCGAAGTCACCAAAGATTCAGAGGCGCGGCAAGGATCATTGGTCCACGCTGGTTACACCTACCAACGTTGACTCTCGGTTTACTTGGAGTGCAAATATTCTGGAGTGTTGAGATGTCATATGGTGTGTTGGTTACTTCTTGATTATTTGGAAGCGCCCTAAAGGAGCACGAAATTTGAATGTTAGCTTCACCATACCTTCTTTCGCTGGGATTGTCAAAATCACAAATAGCTATCGTATTTATCGCCGGACCTTTGTCGGGATTGGTCATGCATCCTCTGATAGGTGAATACTTTTCCCCTTCGGGTGAACGCTATGCCGGAACAAGTCTACAGGCGTCCTAGCCGACAATTGCACTTCGAGATTCGGCAGGCGAAGACCATACATGATGGTCGGCACCATCATATGTATGGTTGCCATGCTATTATTAGGTTTTACTAGGTGGTTCGCAGCGATATTTACGGGGTGGAATAATTCTTCTGTGAGTGTCGAGTCTCGTCTCTTTGAGAACCCGCTAATGGATTGGTAGAATGACTTGTTGACAATATGGCTTGCGGTATTCGCAATTTGTTTTGTTGACTTCTCGATCAATGCAGGCGAGTCTTACGTTTTCTTCGTTGACAAAGACATTGATGGTTTGGGTTTGGACCTCAGTAATGGCTGTAGACCGAGCTCTGCTTGTCGATACGCTCCCATCGAGCTCTCAACCCCAAGGCAATGCGTGGGCCGCGCGTATGATGGCAGTAGGCGCCGTCATTGGCTTCTTTGCGTAAGTATATTAACTTAACACCGCCGGAATTATGCTCATTGGTGACCGACCCTTTCAGTGGAAATGTCGACCTCACGGTCATATTCCCCTTCTTTGGAAGAACACAGCTCCAAGCTCTTTCTGTCATTGCATCCCTTTTGCTCCTTGGCAGTCACCTCATAATGGCGGTATTCATAAAGGAACGAATTCTACTTCCGAATACAGATGTTACTGGGTCGGTGGAACGTTCTTTTATTTCTTCGTTGTATTGATAGGGACGTACAGGAAATCGCACAGGAAGTCGTTCACTCAGGAGCTGAGGGACATCTGGTCCAACATGTTGACCCTGCCTTGGGTAATAAGACAGATTGTGCGCCTTCCGTTCTTCTGGCTCTTTCATCTCTCACAAGCAACTGTGTAGTGTCTCATCCAATTCTTGTGAGTGAATCCTGCGCGCTTGAACATCTCAAGATCTTTACTATGGTATTTCTTCAGCGCTTGGCTTGGCTGGTTCCCTGTCCTTTCGTATACTACTCTCTATATTGGAGATCTTTACAAGCGGTCCTTTCCAGTCCCGCTCACAGTCGACGCCCAAAACGCCCTTGACGCTGAAGCTACTCGATTAGGCACTCGAGCACTTTTCTGGTCGTCGATTGTTTGGCTTATCAGTAACATTATTCTTCCTGCATTCGTGATCGATTCCGCTTCCTCCGCAGGGAGTGACCAGGGGTCACTTGGTACAAATCCCTGCTGGTCAAGACTCAAGAGTTGGATGAAGGTGCCTCCATGGATGAGGATCAAAATGACAACTCTGTGGACAGTAAGCCACTTGGTCTTTGCCGGATGTATGTTTGCAACTTTGTGAGTATCTCTACTTCTTCCGTGAGCTTATGCGCATTGATAGAAATGTGTTAGTTTGACGAGCAGTGTTACTGGAGCAACAATCATGATTGCTGTCACTGGATTTCCGTGGGCTGTAGCACAGTGGACGCCTTTCTCGCTGGTGAGTTGTCTAGGCATCATATAACTTTAGCTGATTTGTCAATTTATTTCTAGCTTGGAACCGCAATTCTGATGGAGATATCCGATGATAACACTGCAATTCAGTTACGCGATACACGGATACGCCAACGAACAAGCAGTGATAACGATATGGACGCCGATGTGGATGAAAGGAAGCTCTTCCTCGCTGACAATACGTCATATAGCGACGACGAGGAGGAACTTGAGCCCGAGACAAAAGAAGAACATCAAGAGGTCCTAGTCAATCCGGATGAAGAGAATGGGCACTACCGTAGTAGTGATAATGCAACAGCGACAGAGGTCCCGCCAGGCGGCAACCTAAGCGAGAAAGCAGGTATCATCCTTGTGAGTTCATCGGTTGACACCGAATCAAGAACCCTCCTAATAGAACTTCTGAAGGGTATTCATATTATTTATATCGTCATCCCCCAATTTTTAGTAACAGGCTTTTCGTCATTGATCTTTGCGATATTCGATCCCGAAAAGGCTGATTTGCTACAAAATCACCACGTACCTATCCACGCACCTTTTGCGAATGCGACAGATGTGAAGTTCATAGCAAACAATACGGAACCGCTGGCGAGAGTTGCGAAGATCATTGTACCCAGGTGGTTAGAAATGCGACAAAATACCTCGGGGTGGGGAGAGGACAACTTGAGCGTGGTGCTTTATGAGGGTTCTGACTCACTCACATATATTTTCAGGTTTGGAGGGGCAGCGGCAGTTGTTGCAGCCCTGCTGAGTTGGAGATTGGCACGAGGGTTGAAACATACATAGAGTTTTTGTTAATATCTTCTGCTTGGTCTCATTATTGGAATATATTTCGGGTATCATTTGTTAACATCTTTTGTCGTAGAGTGAGTGCCAATATAGTAGCTATTCGGAATTCGACATTCTCATTTGTGAGATGATGGGTGATAAACAAATGAGTCACCTGATTTCGCGAACTGCCCGAAGTCTCTCGACCGGGTGGGAACTTGTAGCTTCCGGTGATCGTTCCTCCAGGCGCAAAAAGAAAGGTGGATTCTATGCTACTGAATAATCCCACCTTGTTGGAAAAACTACTTCAGCTCATCCAAAAACCCACTGCTTTAATCCGAGCTAGTTCATCTCAGATACACACTGAACAGGACGGTGTCGCAACACCAATATCTAGCCAAGACTCCTCCTAGGACTCACGAATACTCTTTACGTGTTTCGACAACTTTCCGCAGCTATACTCAAAACCGGTTTGATCTAGAATGACCCATCGAACCTTCCCTTTGCGCTGCGGCCGGCTCACAAATTCGACTCGTATATAAAGACTCGAGTTACACCATAATCATCAGTTGCCGTCCAGCAAGGTTGAATCATCTAATCTCCAAAGGACCCTCCACCCCTCAAAGCATGTCTCAGATCACGCATAATGATATCGAGTATTATATTGAACCTCTCATTTTCCAAGTACGCATCTTCTTGATCGTGTTCAACCTTCACAATGCATGAAGCTTGCGGTCATATAGGTGGAAAATACACTTTTCCGAGTTCCGCGCGAATATCTCGCCCAAGAATCAACTATCTTCCTGGATATGCTTACGCTCCCTCGACCTGTGAACAAAGATGAGGGCGTCGATAATGAAGGCACCACGGACGTCAGTCCACTCACCCTCCCAGACACCATCACTGCCCAATCTTTTCGTGCCCTCCTTCAGGCTTTATACCCTGTCAACCGGTACGGCGAATAAAACAAATGTTTTTTGCCAGCTGATATATGGTTGAAAGGGTTGACATGCATTTGCCTAAGGACGATTGGATCATAATTCTTGAGCTCACAAGAATGTGGGATATGCCCAAAGTACGGGAGATTGCTATTGAACGACTTGTTCCCCTGCTCGAGAATGATCCTAGCTACAAATGGAGCCTGGCTAAGAAGTACGGGATTCATGATTGGGTACGACCGGCCCTGGAGAGGTTAATTCGCCGGAGTTCACCTCTCGGTCATAGGGAGGCCAACATACTTGATCAAGAAACCCTCCTGAGGCTTGCAGCCGCTCGAGAATCATGCTATCCAGTATATGTCGATTCTGACCCTGGTCGCTATGGATACCTCAGTGAAGAGGGTCCATTGATCGGCCACTGGAAAATACTTCAAGAACGAGGCCAGATCAATGCTGACTTGGACACCGTCACCTTCACCTGTCCCACCCCATTAAAAAATAACGAGAACCAACCTCTCACCTTGGCGATCGACGGGCCACAGAGAAATGGAGAGTTCTATATCGAGAAAGTTGTATTCCAGGTACACCTGATAGAGTCCTTGATAGAATGTGCCCTCATGCGCCTTATTTCAGGTGGAGGATAACCTATACAAGGTTCCCAATCAACCCTTCTCTCATCATTCTCCAGTTTTCCGGCGCCGTTTCAAGCATAGGGGCTTCGTTAAATATAGTCATACCGATCCCCTCGTCATCGATACAGATGTTACAAAGCCCGACTTCGAGTGCCTTTTACGCTTTTTCTTTCCTTCGTAAGACATAACATCATTTGTTGAGGGCCTTAACTAACCAGTATCCGGCAGAAACTTAACAGGGGAGTGGAAACCCTCTTCCACAGAGTGGGTGTCAATCCTGAGGCTTTCGGCGAAATGGGAGATGGACCAAGTGAAAAATTTGGCTATGAAGATGTTGGAGAAAATCGATTTTGGCGATGTCACTACGAAGATTCATATGGCTCAGGAGCTCGGAGTACAGGAATGGTTTGTATCCGGAATGAAAACGCTTGTAACCCGACGGGAGCCACTTGGCATTTGGGAATGTGAGGTTCTCAAAACTCAGCACGCCCTCCAGATTTTCGAATTTCGAGAGCGGATCCACCACCGGACTCAATACGATCGCTATGGAAGCTCCCGGCCCATTACCCACATGCGACTCGAACGTGGAGAGGTTCCAGAGGATGGTCTTGATTTGACGATCAAGCTCACGGGGTTACTTTGACCATATATTCTGCCAGAATTTTTACTCAACCCCTGTTAATATACCATTCTATAGAAAAATACAAGCTGCAACCTCATACTCTAGCCATGGGGAGGTAGTGGCTTGGTATATGCTGTATTGTATTAAGCCGTATATAACTCAGCGTCTGACCGGACGATTGTAGATGACTGGGTGCTAGGATTATCTATGGCGTGTTTTTTGTATAAATATTATTCGCGCATCGCGTCGCGTTTCGCGTTTTCGCGGAATGTCATAAAATTTATAAATATCCTAGGGGAATGTAAAATACATATAAAATAGAATATTTAAGTAGCACCCAAGTGCGTACAGATTGATATTAAGGGGGAAATCAAGCAACAACTCTGTGAGACACATTGCCAGAGGGTGGGAAAATATCATAATGCTCTTACGACATACCAAGAATATATGATAAAATAGATCTTGGGGCCCAAAATTGTTACTTGTTAGAGGCTTATCCTCCCTCATACATATACATAGATGTGCTCTACTATTGCGGATATCAGAAGGTGTTAATCCATGTATTTCAGAGTCCACAAAATCTTGAGAAGTCGAAATATCCAAAATAGAAGAAACTGAATACTCCTCTTGGTGTCACACCTGTATATCCTATTGACTCGATCACTTTGACTATTTTTGTGCTCCTTGTGGAGCAATGGGGGGCAGTGGGGTTTGGTGCGAGTGGTGGCAGCTGGCAGCCGTTGCGTCGCGTCTCGATGGTGACAGGGGGATAAGTGACTACTGTGACTGTGACGTTTCCTCCGAAAACAAATATCATAAACATGACTTACACACCAAATTTCATGGTCGTCTGTGTTCCTCTTGTGCTTATATTCATCTATATATACTTGGCTGCCAGTATAGACACATCTTTCAAAGAAAAAGCTGTGAACCTAGTGTTCTTTATTGCCTTTTGTGGTGTTCCGCGAAACCGCGACGCGATGCGCGAATAATATTTATACAAAAAACACGCCATAATTATCGTCTGTATACATTGATCTCTTATTCATCATACGCATGTCACCCAATATTGCCTACATCCCAAACCATAGGTGGCTACGTGTCCGACTATGGGCTTGTGGTGGTGCTGAGCTACTGATAGGCTGATCCCGAGTTCAACACATCGCTTGGCTTGTGATAACAATCAACGACTCTGGCCAACCTTTGATAAGCAATTACCTTGGCCTAATGACTTGCCATGGTTCTCAGTGAGCAAGATGACCGGCCAAATCTTCTGCTCATTCGACATCCCTTCATACCAGATGACAGTAGCTTGTCAATGTGTGCGCGTCAACACCTGGCTGACCCACAGTACCTCCGCCATAGGTGTCGATAACCTAACCTTCTGTAAAACTCGCTGGGCCGATTGGCCAACTAGCCTCTCTGCACCTCATGCGATGTTGTTTGTGCTATACTAGGATTAGATGTGTGATTGACATGTGGGTATTGTAGTCGCTTGTTGGCTGACCCACTCTATACTATACAGTAGAGCTATCACACTAGGTTTCGGTAGTTTTATGACTCTCGGCGTGATTGCCTTCAATGTTACATGTGGATATGAAAAGCTGAGATGATTCTGCACAATTTCCTGGTGTTAACTTCTGTCGGGTGTCGTATACCTCATGCAAAAAACTGTGCAATTGACAAACAAAGGAGGCCTGCCAGTAATTGAATATTTGAAGGTCGCAGATTCTACGCCTCAGTGCCGAGATGACCGGATATAAACCAATGACAAGAGTCAGGGGACGGAAGTAGGTGAGCACCTGGGCTCAACACTGCGCACTACCCACAATCTCGAGCCTGGGCCGAACTCTTGAAAAGTGATAACAATCCTCTACATGTGCAACAGAGCAGAAGGTACCTTGTCTTGATGCTATCTTGTCAGATTTAGCACTCAATTAGACGCCGTACAGGTGAAAACCGCCATAACCTACATTGGCCATTCGTGCCAAGACCTACCATCTGAAAGACATAAAAGAGAGTAAGAAGAGTCATCTCTTAACCAACAGCCGAACCCAACTCACCAACTAACAGTCTCAGCAACTCACTATCACCATGAAGACTACTCAATTCTTCTTCGCTCTCGTTGCTATCTTCACTACTGCAGCTATCGCTGCCCCAGCACCATCTCCGGCGACCGAGACTACTTGTCAGCTCGGGAGCATCTTTGGTGCAGGTGACGCTGCCTGTAGCGCCCACTGCATTGAACAGGGAGATATCCATGGTGGCCATTGCGACTCCAGTAAGTGCAAATGATTTTGCTGGTTGTAGGCAGTGGTTGACGTGAAAATTTGTTGTGATAGACCAAGTATGCATCTGCAACTGAAAGATGCACCTGCAGGGTTCCAGCCTAGTTGACGCTGTTGACACGGTAACACGTGACATGCTCTTCATCACATGACTTGTGATCTTGCCGTACGTCGACAAATGATCCTTGTCAACACGATGTAGTGCGATAACCGCACAGCATCAATTATGCTTCTTTCTATTAATATATACAATAGAGTAGGAACGCATTGCTCTCGCACCTAGTCTGCATGTTGAGTGATGCGGTAGTTTACTTAGGGTAGATGCTTAGTCATCGGACTACACAATATGGTATATAAGGACTTCGTCCATTATGATAGAATTTAACTTTCTCTGCTCCTTTACATCGCGCGTACAACTCGCTCTTCAAACCCTTCAACAACTCACTCTGTAAGTGCATGCGTTCTACCTTATAGTACACCGCTACGCAATGTTCTGCTGTTAACAGGTTATGGGCCCCGGATAGTCTGTACGACGAGCGAACAGCTCTGTGCGATGGCGCTTCCCAGCACATCTGCACGAGCTAACCCGCTTGACGAGGGCAGTCCGTATGACCTTGTTAGGCAGAGTGAACCATGTTCCATGGCCAACTCCGTTTTCCTGACATTGTGCAGCCCACGTACGACTCTATGGCGACCATAGCTCGTTGACGCGTCCATTCGCTGTCTTCAGAAGCTTACGCGATTTTTTCCAGATATTCACAATGGCCTCAGCATTAGTTGCTACTTTGCCCATCCTCCAAGGAGCCATCGATTACGACGAGTGGCAGTACGAGGTTGGAATGGTAATGGATCAGTATACAATGCCGATCCGCGATGGAGTGATTACCACTCTGGGCGCGTGTATGCGAGGGATTTATACTCTCCCGGTGGCAGCGACCACTCCGCCGACCGCCGAGGAGAATGCCGATATAAACAATTGGCACACGGTGAATCGCGCCGCACTCGCGATATTAACCAACAAGCTGTCCCGCGACCTCCGCAGGCACAGCCATGTCACAGCGCATGCGCTATGGCAGGACCTTGCCACCCGGCTCGGGACTGCCGGCATTCCGGAGGTAATAGTCGCGGTAGACGCGATTCAAGGGTTCGCCTTCTCAGGCAAGGTTGATCCCACCCAGGAGATCGCCGTGTGGAACAACCATATCCGCGCCCTTCAGGCTCAACGCCTGACCATCTCCAAGCCTTTACAGGCCATAATGTTAATTCAGCGCATTCCCGACAAATGGGAATATCACCGTACATCCCTCCAGACACAGTATCAAAACACATTTTCCGCCCTGACGATTAACATCGTCTCCGACACACTCCACGCCGCCTTCCATACCTCCTCATCCTCCGCCTCCGCTGCTCGCTTCTCTGGGGTCCACCCAGGTGGGAAAAATCCCAACTGGAAGAACCAAAAGGGGAAAGGTCCCCAGAACCAGAACCAGAACCAGTCCCGGCCGCAAGGCCAGCGACCTCCGCAGGGACAGGCTCAGGGACAGAGTTCGGGACCTGGACCGAAGAACCCCCAGCCCAACCAGCCGTCCTCCAATCAGGAGGAAGAGAAGAAGAAGAAGTCTCGTCGTGGTGGAAAGAAGAAGAAGGCCGCGATCGCCGCGGCCCAGCAGGCTTCTGCCTCCGGGTCAGGAGACCCGTTCATCCAACCACCCGGCTCCGGACTTGCAATCGCCAACCAGGCGACTCACAACCCTCCGCCTGGTCCATCCACATACACATCTGGTTTCGCCCTCGCCTGCTCCGCTGAGCACTCTGCTTCCCCCACTACCCGCACGCTGCTCGCTCGAATGAGCGAGACAGAATCTCTTTCGGTCCCCCAGGACCTTGCCATGACGGCAACTGACGTTGCGTGGGAAACCCCCGCGCAATCTAAGAGATCTGCAACTGCTCTGCAGCGTGCGCAGCGTCGTGCCCAAATCGGGTACAAGAAGAGGTTGTCAGAGAAGTTCCCCTGCGCTCCTTCCGCGGAGTGGGAACAGAGTGGGTTCAAAGACCCCTTCTGGCAGAGGACCACCCTGTGTCCTCCCTCTCCTCTCATCTTCTCCTCCGCCAACAATATGGAGGTAGATGACGACGCCGTCTCTCTCGGGACGCCATACGGAAGCGATTCTTATTCGTACGTACCTTCCTTCTCGCATCATTCCCTCACTCACAATTGTTCCCAGACTCCCCCCGTCCCCACGCGAACCCGCGAGGATGTGATGAGCGAGGTAGAGGGCTGGTTTTCACAAATGAACAATTATGATACTTTTTTGTCTACTATCGATCGTGCTGGGGCTAGCTCCCCAATAAATATGTTTTCTGCACTCGTATTGAGCGTGACTGAGGAGAATACTAAACCATCTGCGAGATGTGAAGAGAGCGATTGCATAGACTGCAACACTTTAATAACTTATGCACAGGGACCACCTGCTGTATGGACGCTGGACTCAGGTGCTTCAATGCACTTTACGCCCCACATGAGCGATTTCGTCCAGTTCGAAGAAGGGAACTTCGGAACAGTCGGCACCGCGGGAAATACCGCGCCTCTTCCTATCAAAGGTCGAGGGACTGTGATCATACAGCACCACTTGCACCTTAAACCTAAAATAACCCGCTTGTGGCCCGTTTACTATGTACCAGGATTTCGGAACAGACTTCTTTCGATCGGCACCTTCCTTAAGGCAGGTCTTCGATCAGAAGCTAATTTAAATGGAACTAGACTCGTTACGCCAAGAGGCAATTCATGGATGTTCGCTAAACCAGCAAAACACGATGTATCCTTGCATCACGTCCACTCACGCATACTCTATAATCATGCGGTGGGCGAATCCGTGACATTAGAAGCCTCATCATTTGATCTATGGCATCGTCGCCTCGGGCATCCTTCCGATCAAGTCCTTCAGAAGGCCCGAGAGAATTCGTTCGGCATACCACCCATTGATATCATGATGAAACATCTATGCGAAGGTTGTGCCCTTGGAAAAATGCACCAGAAGCGCTTTCCGCTTCAGGAGCCCAAGGCGCGCAAATACCTGGAGGTTGTACATACCGACCTCATGGAATTCCCAACGACTTCCTACCACAAATTCAAGTGGGTCGTCACATTCCTCGACGAGTACTCTGCCCGAGCCGTCATTGTTCTATTACGCTCAAAAGCGGAAATGCTGACTGCTTTCAAGCAGTTCATGGAAATGATAAAAGCGGAACAAGTCGGGTATAGGATTCAACGTCTTCACTCCGATAACGGAGGGGAGTTCACGTCGAAGGGATTCGAGGAATTCCTATTGCTAAATGGTATCAAACACATGACGTCTGCACCACACGTGCATCAACAGAACGGTCGAGCGGAGCGCTTCAATCAGACGCTCCGAGAAAAGGCCAAGGCTATGCGATTACACGCAAACCTCGCTCCATCATACTGGGAGTTCGCGGTCCGAACCGCCGCCTTTTTGTACAATCGTACTCCCGTTCGACGTCTCAAGTGGAAGACCCCATATGAAGTCTACACTGGCATAAAGCCAGATATGCAACGAACGAAAATATTTGGATGTGGAGCATACGTATTTATTCCCCCCGAGATGCGCAAGGATAAACAAAGTCCGCACTCGGAGCCGATGATATTCGTCGGATATGATGGTGATGGCGTCAACTACATCTTCATCCGCCTCCATCAAGGGAATGCGATCTTTAGATCGCCCACAGCCATTTTCGACGAGAGTTGGTATCCTCGTAAGCCAACAGATCCAACCAAACGTAACGAGGCGATAGAGAGAGGATCAATTCCTCCACCTGATCCCCCTGCCCCTGGCAGTGGCAATGCTCCGCCACCCCCTCCCTCAAACTTCGGTCCGGGAGCTCCACCAGCTCCACCTCCGCCACCTTCGGGATCGAGTGCTCCACCTGCACCTTCCCAGGGTAAACCGCCACGTGGCCACCGAGTCACAGTGCATACCCCTTCTACTTCTCGAAGTGCTTCTCCAGCACCGAAAGAAGAATCAAGAAGCCCAACACCGTTGGACTACACCCCTGTTCCTGATTCAACCTCCCAACCTGGGGTCGGGCCATCAAACCGGCCTGCTTCTCCAGCAGTGACGGAACAGGAAAGACGACTGTTTACACAGGGGAGGACTCCTTCACCGGAGCCTGTGCGCCAATCCACGCGCCCGAAGCGAGTACCGCTTCGTCCCGATAACGTCTATGGTGAAAGGGCTCACCCAGTCGAAACTCTACGCGGATACGATCGCGGAGAGTGGGTTCCTCCGCAAGAAAGAGCTGTACGGTCGCGCGCTAACTACTGGCGTGATAATCGACCTCCCGCACAAAATATGCCTGATAACGAGGCAGGTGCACGTCTGCGTCAAATGCGCCGCAACTTCAATGAGCGCGAAACAACGGGAAATCCCGTATTTGACACATGGCAGACTGATGAACCAGCGGATCAAATGGAAGAAGATCCGATAGCTCAACTTGCGAAAGAAGGGGGAGTAAAATTTATTGACTATTTAATTGCACAGGCGAATTCCGCCGAGGTTAAAAATAACACACCGAAGCAGCATCGAGATTTAGCGAAATTAACCGCTGAAGAACATGCTAAGTGGGATAGCGCTGAAAACGACGAAATGAAAGTGCTTAAGGATCGACAAGTATACGAACTAGTTGATCTCCCAAAGGGAAGGAGAGCGATTAAAAATCGCTGGGTTTACACCGCCAAGTCTGATGGTAGATATAGGGCTAGGCTAGTGGCCAAAGGATTCTCGCAAATCAAGGGCGTCGATTTCGACGAACTATTCTCACCAGTTGTCTGATACGAGTCCACGCGTATACTACTCGCGTTAGCGGCTCTAGAAGATTGGGATATAGAAGGTCTAGACGTGAAGACCGCCTATCTATACGGACACCTCGACGAAGAGATATTTATGGAGCAACCAGAAGGACACGTCATTCCTGGTCAAGAAAAGAAGGTGTGGAGGTTACGCCGAGCATTATACGGCCTTAAGCAAGCCGGCTTATCCTGGTGGCGCGAAGTATCCGCGTCAATGATAACCCTAGGATTTAAGCGATGCAAATCTGATGCTGGCGTATATATTTATGTCGATCCGAAGACTAGCAAGCTTGTCATTGCTATTGTCTACGTTGACGACGTGCTGTTCATGGGAAATGACTCCGCCCTTCTGAAAAAGAAGAAAGGAGAGTTCATGAAGCGATGGGATTGTAGGGAAACCTCAGGAACAGAGTTCCTTGGCATGACAATCCGTCGGGATCAAAAGAATCGCATGATCTACCTAGATCAACGGGATTACCTGGATAAGGTTTTAAAGAGGTTCAATATGATTGACGCGAAACCCGCGAAAACACCTCTCCCGGAAGGCTACCAAGCCACTGCGAATCCCGGTGAGCCCACCCCGGTGCTCCGAACACGCTTCCAGCAGGTGATCGGCTCCTTGATGTACCTTATGATTGGCACGCGACCAGACATTGCGCATGCTGTAACACAACTATCGAGGCACGCTCACAACCCCAGTCAAGAACACCTTGACCGCGCGTACTACATAATGCGCTACCTTAGCGCAACGCGCCTTTACCGTATCACCATGAACGGAAAAGGGGGAGAAGGTATCATTGCCTTCAGTGACAGCGATTGGGGAGCTGATCCCAACACCAGACGGTCTCAGTCCGGTTACTTTGTGTCATTTGCGCAATCCGCAGTGACATGGGTTTCTAGGATGCAGAAGACTGTCGCGTTATCTTCTATGGAAGCCGAGTACATGGCACTCTCAGACGTGAGTCGCCAGTTAGTCTGGATTAAGCAATTATTAGGCGAGCTTAATTTCAGCCTTCCACCCCTTCCTTTGCGCGGCGACAATATGGGGTCGCTATTTTTATCGCAAAATGAAGCAGTAGAGAAGCGGTCAAAGCACATTGACATACGCTATCACTACATAAGAGAAGTGGTTGAAAATAGGATGATCGAAACCACACAAATCAAGGGAACCGAAAATCCCGCTGATCTCCTTACCAAAAATCTCGGCACGGTCAAGTTTAATTACTTCCGTGATAACTTTTATGGGCTCGAGTTCGTCTCGCCCAAACTGCGCTGAGGAGCGCGGTATAAATACCTATAATATCTGCTTGAGCACAAAAGCGTCTTCGCTCACGTGACTCTGAGCAAGGGGAGTGTTGACACGGTAACACGTGACATGCTCTTCATCACATGACTTGTGATCTTGCCGTACGTCGACAAATGATCCTTGTCAACACGATGTAGTGCGATAACCGCACAGCATCAATTATGCTTCTTTCTATTAATATATACAATAGAGTAGGAACGCATTGCTCTCGCACCTAGTCTGCATGTTGAGTGATGCGGTAGTTTACTTAGGGTAGATGCTTAGTCATCGGACTACACAATATGGTATATAAGGACTTCGTCCATTATGATAGAATTTAACTTTCTCTGCTCCTTTACATCGCGCATACAACTCGCTCTTCAAACCCTTCAACAACTCACTCTGTAAGTGCATGCGTTCTACCTTATAGTACACCGCTACGCAACGTTCTGCTGTTAACAGACGCGTGCCTTGATCTATTGTGGCATGTATCGGCTCAGCGAGTTCTCATTTATGTTTAAATTGTCGAATCGAAATAAATTTGCTATTTGATGTGCCACTCACTTTGCGTGTTCCTAACTCATGATGGGCCTTGTGAAAGGAAGATGGGAAATTAGTATTCGGGATGAATGGATTCAATCCGTCCGGATATCGCATAATTATTTTGAACACTACTATAGTCTGATTGCCACATTGCCATGCACAGGTCAAAACGACATACAAGTCTCCGTAAACTTGATATACAATACAGGGTGACATCCAGGATTCATGTAATGGACAATTTCCCACACAACGCATTGGTAACGTCTGGTCAGATAAATAAAAGGTATGTAAGGCTATGATGAGGAATGGAACAGACTCTATCGCATGTCACCTGCTAGAGAGGACGCCAACAATCATTTATCTTAGCTTGCAAAACCAGTGACGATTTTTCCTTCATGTCACACTGATACCGAAAAAGCTCAGAGTCCCAGATATGCATCCTATCCGCAGTCGACAGAACGGCTATTAAACGACCTAATCGTCCATCTACATATAATCCTCTCCCTTTTGTCATGCACAATAATGCCATAGCATAGGTGGTCGCGCACACCGTTCTCAATGAAGTTGGCTTTGTGGTCTTGAAAATGATAAAATAGTTCCTACAAATCCACGAGATTCACCATGGTCGAAATTCAAAGCTCTTTTCGTGAAGGTAGTACCATAGTTGTATACCATATGATAGGATTATGAGCGGTTCCTTGACTACTATTCGAATGAACATCAGCTTAACTCAGGCCACTCACGTTTATGGTGTATCCTGGGCTGTATCCAAGCCCTAGAAAGCGTACCTCCTCAATCAAAATAAGCCACAGTCCTTCAATTTGATTTCTTTAGAAATTCAAAATACAACGTGCAAGTAAAAATATTGCCAAGCCGCTGCTTAGAATAAAAGGGCGAAGTGGACACAGAACTAATTCAAGAGCAGATACATATGTCATCTGATGAGTCAAAAATCAATTCGGACTCACAAATGAAGGAATCATGAAATTACTCACTATTGTCACAGCGTCCACCATGAAGGCCTTCCACCATGCAGGCAGCATTACAGGCGCTACCAAAGCTTCCTGGTAGACAGGAGATCTGGGATCCAGGAACAGGAGATGGCAAGGCCATGGCAGTGACGAAGAGAGCGTTAAGAATGAATAATCGAGCGAACTTCATGGGGGATGACAAATTGGTTAGGTGCTGTTGAATGATACAATATAATTCTTGTTTTCTGTTTAGAAAGAATGCCGTTTCAGCCTCTTTTATCCCTTGTTTTCTGGCACAATTTAGCTAATCATACGTGATCTATGGTTGCTCCTTATGTTTAGTGACTATGGTAGCGTCTAATTTGACAAGATGGTCCTATCAGTGGAGCACGATGATCACCTCACAGATTTTTACTTTTCCGGAGAGGGAAGAGGGAGGGATATCCGAGGACAACCATACCAGGAGGACGAAGTATGAAGATGGACGATGGTATGGGCGAGGCGCTGTGGCTGTGTTTTGAACTAAGAACTATGATGGAGAAAATGAACCGATTAACTCTGTAGCCCGGGCTCATGGCCAGGTTTGTATTACACCAGTCAGTTACTGACAGTATGGATTCTCGGATGTTAGGTTTGGATGCACACATTATTTGGTATTTGGACTGTAAAATAATTATTCTGGGCATCTATAAATGCACAAACCCTCAAATCAACACCTGTCAACAGTAGCAAGTGAGCTTCGGCAAATTCTTGGTGGACTAGATGCGTTTCGTACAACATTTCTGCATGATGTCATGCTGTCAAGGCAGCAGGATTGACTGTATACTAGAGTGCTGGATTTGAGATCTTGAGATGTCATGTTTCACTCAGCCTTTCAACTTCAACTTGAGTTGCCTGCAAGTCAACGTTGAAACGGGTCACTAGGAAATGATCTTATGAGTGAAGTCACTCCCAGTGCACCCTGCTTCCCGGGATATTGTTTTCTTTTTCAGCTGGTGTTGCCATTGCACGTGTCCCACTTGCGTCAAGTTTGAAGCTTTACTTGAACTTGCCGAGGCACGAATGAAGAAACAAAGGCTAGTTCATGATAGGAATCTATACCTTTCTATATGTGGAATATCTGGAATTAAATTAAGAAGGGATTGAGCGCTCAACAATACTCAAACGTTGTATACCATCTACGAAATCTAGAAACAGTGCTCTAGTAGTGATAACAATCCATACCATTCTGAAACATGTGTGGTGAAGATGAAAGGCTTACTTCTAGCGGCTTCGCGACATACTCCACTATTCAAACTGTCCCGTCATTGAAACAGACATATGGATTAATGTTGTACTCGTACTTTTCCTTATCTGCCAAGGACCACCAACGGGGAATGAATAAAAGGCTGCGAGTTCATTGTCTCTCAACCAGAAATCCCAGCTAACAATCCCAGCAACCCCCTACATCACCATGAAATCTATCTTCTTCGTTGTTATCGCTCTCTTCGCAACCAGTGCTGTTGCTTCCCCTGTTCCAGGGAGTCAAACCACTTGTCAGTTTGGCTCTATTTGGGGCGCTGGCAACGCCGCCTGCAGTGCCCACTGCTTGGAGCAAGGCAATATTCATGGTGGACATTGTGACCAAAGTAAGTTTTGCTGTGACTCTCTTTTGTCCATGACCAAGGGCTGATGGGTTTGTATCTTGTCAGACCAAGTGTGTATTTGCAATTGAGTTGTGCACCCCCAGGTTGGCACTCCTGAATGATTCCTAGTCTAGTATTCCTTCGGTTGATTGAGTAGTTTGACGGGATTAGTGTTGTACTGGTGTATCTGACTCTTTATCCGCTTGTGTTATATGCTATGTGCCCAATCTGTGTGCTTCCAAATGCCTTAGGCTTTTCAGAAAGCTGATTAGTAGACGGTTGCCTTAAACAACGCGACAGGGGGAACCAGAGCAAGTCATTAATGGGCTGACAACAGGTCGTGTGGGACTTGATTCTTTCCTTAAGCGCAGGTCAACTCACATCCTCCAGGAAAATGAGGTCGTGAATCGGCTACTCGGGTAATCCGTTGGGTTCAGTCCCTCAAATTGAAGGATAGGCTCCCCTCGTCTGCTAAGTCAAGAACCCTGTGTTTAGGGCTGTATTTTTGTCTCCTGGAGCCCATTCTCCCTCTCGCCTTTAACGTCTCGCACCTCTCTGCCTCTCATCTGTCTTCTCACGCACATTCCTACCTCCTGTCCCTCTTCTCACTTCCCACGCGTTTCTCCCGACCCTCCCAACTATTGCTGCCAGAATACCATAGACGGCATAGTATACACACATGGCCCACCCTCTGGCTATGATCAGTTAGCAAGCGTCAGTGGAGACAGCGACTGGAGCTAGGAGAACATTCAGTCGTATTTCAGGAAGGTAAGTACCTGTGTCTCGACAAATGAAACTACAGCTTATATCAGAACAAAAAATTCGAATCACCCGCTGATAACCACAATGTTGAAGGAGAATTTGATCCCACCATACACAGCTCATCGGGTAAAGTGGCTGTAACCCTTCCGAGTGACCTGAGTCCCGCTGTCGATGCGGCTACCCTGCAAGCAGGCAAAGAGCTGGGTGGTGATTTCCAATTCAACCTGGATATGAATTCTGGAAAACCCCTCGGTCTATGTATGTTACTGAGTTTGACTATACTTCAAATTCGAATGAGCTAATGATATCCTATAGGCTGGTTACAGTCAACCATTGGCCACGATGCAACACGCAGTAGCTCCGCTACATCATACCTAGACAGCCAAACGAGGGAGCACGACAACCTCCACATCGTCACTGACATGNNNCATTTTTTTTTGTCCTAAGCTAATGTCGCTACTGTAATGATAGGGATACTTGTTGTTGCAAGGGGCCTGGGAATAAACCAAGGGAATCAACAAGAGAGGAGACGATTGGAAGTCAAACACAAGGTCCCGGCATCGCTATGGGCATACGTGCGTTTCAAGATACATTAATAGTTATTTCACTTATCTAACACCATCAACAGCAACCCCAGCCGCCGCTACCCCAGCCATACTCCAGCTACCCAATCAACCAGCTAATTTTTACATCTGTGTACCTCCCATGATGATCATTTTACCCTCGAGGAAGAAAGCCAAAAAGCCAAAACGTGCCCATCCTTACCGGTCTACTCATGGTCATTAGGGCTCTGGACGAGATCGTCGATTGATTGATGCATACCAAAACTTGTAATTTATGATAGCTCAATTATAATTTCATCTTTCCTCCATACGTTCTCAGTCCTCCAGTATGATACTACTCCTCTACTGCTTGATCCGCGTCATAGGAATACCAGATCCTCATCATCCGTGATTTCTTCCTCCAGTCTTGAATTTTTCACGCTCCCGCGTGAGCCTTCGCATTGCCTCACTCTTGCTTACTGTTCAGGACCATCAGGCAAATGGAATAGACCCTGATTTGACAGAGCAGCGGGTTGGGTGTTCGTTGTCCGAGGGATGCGAAGGGATTTATACGCTCTTAGGAGGTCAGGTATTTGTGAGTGTGATGTTATGCGAGCGATTCGAGCATCAAGAACAGCTGCATCTTATACCCGTTATCAACGGGTTACGAGATGAATTTCAAGGAAAGCGGAGTAGGGACCTACGGCCATTACAGCTTCTTGAGCAACATGCGGCTTTCATGAAATAAGTATGAGCGAAAAATGGTAGAACGTCGTAATACGTACTCACATGGCATGCCATGCATCACCAATCAGCGTAACTCGATCATTCGGGTGAGTCCATGCCTTGAGGTATTCCCGCACGACAAGGCGTGATCTAATTCCGTTCTTGATGTGAGAAACCAGTTTCGTCACGCTTCCATGGGCATTTGGTTAGTCAAGCTAATCGTTGACAAGATCTTAATACCCATGTCGGACTCCAACCTGCCTAAGTCGCTCTTATCTAGGTCCGCATCCATACACCAGGACTCCTCGGACTCAATATCTGGAGGCACAAGAACAAGGTTATACATCTTCATCCCACTCTAGCAACAATTCTCTGGTGAGTCTGCATCTACAGGAACATATAAAAAAACATCACATACCACACAGTATCCAACAATATACCCATGCGGACCCATCCAAACCGTAGCATGTGGTGTCTCAACCAACGGCCGTAGTACAGGATCGTCCTTGAGAACATCAGTCGGAATCAGGGCGTGGTACCCTAGATCTGCAGTCGGTTGAAGCCGGTCCCTCTGTCCTGTGATGAATGAACGAACGAGAGTACTTGATTCCATCTGCACCGATGATTACGTCTGGATGAAAAACTAAGTCAGTTTCGGTTGTGACAAGCGGAGATCCTCCTGGTGGTGTAAAGATCGAAACCACTCGGTCTTGTACCACTTGAAGGAAGGATTTTGCGGCATCGTAGGGGGTCTGCTCGCTAGGGAGACCGTGCGTGTTTGGCTATGTTGGGTTGGGTCTGAAAAGGGGTTTATTCCAAGATAGTCCGTCAAACCGCTTGCGAATGTCGCCCCCGAAACGATTCGTTCCTATAATTTCATCATCCCTATCTGAGTTCTTTTCCTGAGGAGGGTTCACGTGCATCGTTGACATGCTGCGAATTTCGGCTTGACTCCCATTTCATTGAATTAATCGTCAAATACCCATCTTACGAGTATCCTAAAAACATCTATAATAAGAAGGAAATTCGAATTTCAAATTTGCGCTATGGGATGAGAGAGGAAATTTTCACGTACTTGGAATTATTGTATCCCTCGAGTAACGGCGCATTTTCAATGGTTGTAATATAATGACCGGCGCGACCCAATGCGTAAGCCGCAGAGAATCCAGATATACCACACCCAACTATCATGGAGTGAAGTGCGAGAGCAATATTAGGGTAACACTAGGAAGTCGTTATGAAAGGAGTATGTGGAAGGGGAAGGGGCGGGGAGGAGGGGCGTTTTGGCAGGAGAGGGGGCGCTGCATTGTAATCACCAAAATGCTGACAACAGCAGAATGGCGATGCGATGAAACTAGGGGGATGTCTTCAAGAACTGACAAGCCCTCCTGTTCATCGTTTGATTCCGTAAAGGATTCCGTAAAGATAGATCACTAGGATAGACCATTGCACAAGATGTTTAGCCATTGTGGGAGTGCTATACAGACCAGCGTATGCGACAATTAGGTATAGATATAGAGTGTGTTATAATTAATAACACTTTGACTTTGCTGTCCATTGTACAGTTTGAACAACTTCTGTGACCGTGCACGGGGTAGGGTACTGCCGGGCCAAATATACATACAAAAAAACCCTAGAATAGAAGTGGTCATTAGCATGAAGTGTCTTAATGAGTAGTCTGTAACTCAACTTCGTAAGGATTGGCGTCAGGTATGACAGGGATCAGTGTTTCTATAACCGCTTCAGAGACTGACCAGATTGAACGCAAATAAGGAATGGGGAACAATTACCTATTTACGATATATCAAACAGGTTTTTGTGATGCCCCTATCATAAGATGTCGGTTTGTATCACACCTGTCATAGAAGTTTGTTCTGGATCAAATGTTAAAGCTGATGACAAGCGGACGTAATGACCACTAGAAAGACTCTCGATACTGCCGAAGAGATACGCAATATGCCATACTAACCATTCTCATAAGATAGTTGATTAGCGAGGGCGCGAGCATCGTAAATCATACAAAATTAGAGGCCAAAATAATATTATCACACCCCGGTGTGGGGGGGGTTTGAATGGAATGAAATAGCTATATTGATCGGGGCTAAAAGACTACAGAGTACAAGCGAGGGCCCGAACGCTAATATCAGGGGAGATCTTCGCCCACTGTGTGGTACACTTGCAGGCTTTCAACTTCATCCGCTGGAGCCCGAACTAAAGAGGTCTATATGCCAGTTCATCGAAAACGGGCACGCATCGCCTTCGTGGAGATCGCTCGCGTTGGCAGGAGAAGGGTGGGAACAAATTCATCTTGCAAGCAAATATCCCAGTTAGTCCATGCTTCAGCAGCAGAAAAACACCTTTAAGTCAGTCAATACGCCTCGGAACCGGGTGTCTTTCTTTGGGGTACCCCAATGGAAGGGGAGGCAGTGTTTCAAGACCTCCAACCAGCGGGGGCTGATGCTTCGATGCCAAATAGGCGGTCACCAAAACTGAATCTGTGGGAAAATTATGCGACTTTGAACAATGAAGAGGCACGAGATACAACACAGGTTTGACCGCTGGAAGGAAGGCTGTCCATCAGATAGTGTTAAGTTGGTGTACGACTGGACGATTCGCCGAAGATAAGAATGCGAGAGGCCTGGGGGGCGCGCCTGGATGGAACTGTATCAAGGTTGGCTACCAAGAGGACAGGATTCCTGGCGGCACCCTCTTGCTGAACGTCTCGACAGGATTTTGGGTGTAGGCGGCGGGATTGTGCATAGGGGAAATCATTTTCTGGGCAGAGGGACTAGAAAATAGTGCTTAGACATGGAGTTCAGTGACATTTCCCGAAGGTTCGAGAACACATGTATCCTGTTGCGCAAAGATCCGGGTGCAGAGAGCCACACGAGAGCTGCGTTTGATGAAGGTCGAATGAGAAAGAGACTGACAGTCACGGTGCGATTCCCACATCTCTTCATCGCCTTTATGGGCATTTCCCATCGCCCTACCTTGCACTGAACGTCCACCCTCACTCAATCTCTACTGTCTAGTTCTGTCGAAAGACGGAATCCGTTCGTGCCGTATAAAGTTATTTGGTCATCAGAGAAATCCTGGACAGGAAGTGAGTGTCGCATACGGCATACGGGCTGATCGTGGCGGAAGTCCTCCAGATGGTGGCAGAAAGCTCCAGGGTCGCTTCGAGAGCGCCTTGCGCTCCGAGTAACATGTTGTTGACTATCACTTGTCTTTTAGCATCAATTTGAGCCGAGCGCCCGGGTTTCGTCCACGTATACAGCCAATCTCTCCACATAGAGAGCCCATCATCGCCGTTGACCGAGTTCCTGGAGGCAATAACCAATAAGCCTAGAATCAAAGCTACTTGATCAAGTCCAGCCTCACCAACCTTCCTGCGTCACCACCCGCCAGTCAATCCCATCAAAACCCGAACACGCAACCCAAGTAAGAACAGCCTTTGAAAAAAAGCTAAAATGATACGCCGTTAACCTACAGAACAGGACAAGAGCAAGCCTGTCTGTAGTTACTATCGCCAAATTCTGGTGATAATCGAAAGGTATGGATGTACGGCATTAGGCTGACCTGCGCGTTGACCACATTTGATCAAATCTAGTAATCAAGCTCGCTGAACGTAACACTGTGGGTACGACCAGGATCTTGACGATGCCTTGTTCATCTAAATGAGCGACTAGCACAAGCACCCAAAGCACTACCTCAACTTACACACAATGAACTTCCCTGGACGACCTTATCCCGCTCTCACCAGGAAGAGAAACATCCCCCTTCCTGCAACCAATGAAGGCATGGTAAGTAATATTTTTATTATGATAACAGCTTGTCACTGACCGGTGCAACTGCAGGAATTTGTTATTGATACTCAATTAGCAGTGACGGAGAGGGCTCGTCCTGTTGTTCAGCCGCGGTTGACAACCGGTCCGGCGGATTCCCGGGCCGTTGTTCCGGGAACCATCACTGCCATCATCAGTGGACAACCTCAGGAGATCCACTTTGTGTCCTACACCCAACCAGCAACTAACCCGCCCACGAGGGAGCTCTGGCTCTTGTTTCCTGATCACATTACCTACCCCGTGAGGTCAGCTGTATGGAATAGCTACGTTAGTGTTGATGATGTTCAACGAGCCGTCATCCAGTGGATGATGTGGCAGCAACAATCGGTGAACCTGTATAGGAGGGAGGTGGTTTCCCAACAAGGAACGATAGCCACAGTATGGGTTTGGGCTTGGAGGGGTCTGGTACAGATAGGAAACGATATAACTCATTGGTCTGTTGAGCTTGGGTTTGATCCCTGACGTTCGAACGGCAATGTTTTCTGTCTATTTAATGTATATACATAGTAAGAAGCTGAGAGGGACATTAGTAGATGAATATTATACGCACTTGCACACAAATCAAGCGGGAGTGGACTGGAAAGGGAGACGGTAAGGATGTTGGGTGGGAAGTGGATCCGCAGGGGAGCGGCGCTTTTTGTAGCGATGCAAGCTGTGCTCATTGGACAGATATCCCTGTCACTGGAAATCAAGCGCGGGTACTAGACCATTCATTTCAATTCTTACCCCATGATCCTATCAATATCTCATACACCATCCAATCACAACTCGTACTTAGCGCCCTTCTATTGACAGCAGTCCATTTTTAGACGTCGGTGCTGAACTTGCGCCGTGCCTTCTCTGATGAAACCTCTGACAAACGACTCTGTTCAGATCCCCATCAGAAAACGCGAGAACTTACATCTCGTTATCGATTGGTACAAGGCTGCGGCCGAGTCAACATCGTGTCCCGTACGGCCATCGTCGGACACAAATTCGTGGTGTATGTCATAGTCATGTACCAGAGTTTGGACATCCTGGCCCACCAAAGTCTCTGTAACATCCAAGGCTTCGTCTGCTGGTACTGTATTACTTATCAAACATCTGTCAAGACTCCATCAATTAAAAATACCACATGCGCCCACTGCGGGACATGTAGCAGTCCCGATTAGCGCCGATATTCAACTATCCAGCACTGAGCACCCGATGCTCATAAAGACACTGGCCCTGAACACTTGTAACTTGATGCATTGTGACTAGTCCCGATAGTGGGCTGTTGAGTATAAGACTAGTCAATACAACCATACGGTAGGACGAAGAAAAAATCCATGCTCGCGTAATTGTCCTCGCCTGACTCGCACACACGCCTGATATTTGAATCATCTAAGATCTGATGGTTGAGTCGTCAGCACAACATGTGCTATAACCAGAAATACAGCTGCTGCATCTCACATCACCTTGCCAATGGTCCATACTGCGATTGGAAGCCAGAATGATCGATGTGTGTAATAGGGTCCTAGGCGGTGCAGGGGGTGAGGCAAGATGGGCGTCGCGAGCCGACGCTTTGATATGTTAACAACTAACCTCATACTCTCACCTTTATGAGCTTCCTTTACATTGCTTATGCCTTCCACAGATCGAAATGTGGGTCTGGAAAGCCCACTGACAGCAAATTTTCTTCGCACGTAGATGTTTAACCCCAAGTGTGAAGGCTCGAAGTAGCATGAAGGAATTGGGTGCCAGCATTGCATCACCATTACTAGCTGCGGAAGTCGTATCTGGCGTATGACACGTGACTCGTCAACGAAAATGGACACCCTGCTTCTCGCACACCTATGAATACCAAATAAACCCTCTACTTGGAGGTGTACATATAGGGCATGTACGCCTCTAAGTAGAGGATTTATTTGGTATTCATAGGTGATCACAGAGTACGATGAATGCGAATTTCCTATAGACCGCTACGTTGTGATTTTGTAATACTGAGTACACAATAACTTTGGGTGCCCGATTCTCTCGAATAATTCAACTCGCACTCGTCGTCCCACAATAAACCTGTCATGATGTCAGTCCTCGCAGGAAGGTCAGGTTGTAAATGCTATCACTTACACCAATATAACAGACAAAGACCCGAGTGACTTTTACGCCATCAACGACCAGCTCCCCGACCGTATACACATACTGCGAGTATTGCTTGATATTCGTCCCTCCATTTGGGTTCTTATACACGGTACTGTTGCTAGCGGACAACCAGTCACTGGATGTGCTTGTCTTGGTGAACCCTATCACGTCACTTGTTATCTTATCCCATATTGCGTCTAGATATCGCTGAGAAACTTCAGTCATGTGGTTAGGAGGTGACTTACTGTTCGCGTAAGTTGGGAACTTCAGAGCATCTATCCTATAATCCACGTAAACGAACAGGGTTATGAAAAGTGACAAAAATCACGTACGTGACCAGTTCTCGATTAACCCAATCTTCCACTTGTTGCGTACTGGTTGGATAGGTCTCTGCCTGGAGGATTGAATCAAGTCCCCTAACTGCACCTCCGGGGCTCAGGTCTGGAGGATTGGAGTCTGCCCCATTGTAAGGGAACGAAAAGCTGGATTGGAACTTGACGCCGGTGTATTCCATCAGCAGATCCCTGAGGCTCAAGAGGTCGTTATCTCCAGGTGGTTTCTGATCGGATGTGTCTCAGGCAAAGTGGACGAGTGGTATGAAGACAAAAGATACCTGGAGCTGCACGCGAATTTTGTCACACAGAATTTGCAAAAGCTGCTGCGTACCCCTCTCTTCTGCTGAGACTTCTTCGTATAGTACCTGAATACCCATCAGTCAATGATAAAGAAACCAAGGGTAGTCAAACCCACTGCCTGGACGAATATATATATGACAGGAATCTGAATCCCGTTTGAATTTGTTCTAGATTGTTGCCATGACATGACAACACTCTTCTGGCGGATCGAATTGCGGGTGGGGTCACTCGAATTGTATAAGCGGTCAACGGTGTTAGTCAACCAAGAGCCCTTGGTCGATCCGGAGAGAATACTCAGGGTATCAGTGGTTAAATCGTCAATGGCTTGCCCTGTGATGCCTAAATGAGTTGTTTTTAGAGTGTATTGAAGCTGATATACTTTGGATAGAAGCAACAGGGATGCCCAGACCGCTAGACACAAATAAGGTTTTAGTGTCGGGTCACACCATGGTGTAGGAATCTTACCCGAAAAGCCCTTGTTCAAAAACGGTGTTCACGTAGTCCCGACCAGGGTCTTGTACGGGAAGGTACATTAACTGCGTGTTGGACCTGAGGTACGCAGAGTTCACACCCTGAGCGGTCCAGGAAGCTGGCGGTACTGAGTTATATGAGAAGCCAAACTTGCTTTGAAAAGTCGTCGTCGCATTCCGGTTGAGAGTATCAGCGAGTTGATCGTCATTGGAGGGTGTAGATCCACCGGAGGGCAGCTGAGCAGCAGTGGAGAAGGCATCGCGTCGGATACTATCCCGAACGGCCTTGGTATCCGATTGGACTTGATAGAATGTCTAAGATATAGATATATCAGGTGAGTGAACTTATTACCCCGGAAACCTGATCTGGTACATACGCTCGTGAAATAGATCATAGAGAAACCAGCGGTAAGCCCGTCCATCATGAGAGCTCCATTAACATACAAAATGATTGCATCGTGCCTCCAATCGCCCTCTTCTCCAACCCCAGAATCGTATGTTTTCTTTATCGGCAGATACCTCCACTCTGGTTCATTGTTTTCGGAGACGAGTTTAGTACCAACTTCGACCAAGTCTGCAATAGCCTGTCCTATTGTCGACTCTTAAGAGAGCCCACGAGAAGAATAGAAATCAGACGTACGCTCAATCCACATTGGGAGGCCCAGAAAACTATAAGACTTGGATCAGGCGTGACCCTCATTTGTTTATCCAAGCCTTGAGCTTACCTGAAAATATCAGATGTCAGGAACTGGATGACCTGACTGTCAACGGGGGTGCTGATACTGCATAGAGTTGAAGCATTGTATGGTCCACTGAGTGCGTTAGGCCCAGCACTGCCGAAATAATACCCGAATTCTGAAGGATAGATGGACGTGGCAACCAAGTTCATGAGATCGTCGATATTGTCATTTGCCTTCGCACGGATTGCCTCGAAATCGGTTCCTCCATCCGTTGCAGCTGATATATTCTTGGTCATCTGTTGTGAATGGATCAATTGCTAGGGCATCACGGAAGAAACTAGATCTGTACCTCGCTGGTATTCAGTATAGGCCCAAGCTGTTGGCCAGCACTCTCCCAGATCTTCTGTTTCATGCTGGGATCAATTTTTTGATCATAGATCTGAAGTGTTGAGGCTGAATTGCCCATGTTTGAACTGGAGCTGGCTACGAAGGATAAGACGATTGTGAGAGTTTTTATATGGATGTGCGCGGTATGCACCACCAGAACCACCACCTTGGTTCTACAATACATTGAAGCCGAGCGAAGTCACCCCAGAATGTAATGGGAGATACGACGGAGACGGCACGCGTACGCTACCTTTCTTTGTGGGCGGAAGTGTGACATTTTCTGATCTACGATTAGGGGGACTATTTCAGGAATCCTTTCGTCATATCCTGACCGTATTCCGCAAGATTTTCACGAGCGTGAGGGATCTCTCCTTTAGTATTTTGAGAGATTACACTCAATTAACATATTTATATCCACCCGGTTGCTTGAACGGGACAAGTAGATATGTGTTGGATTATCCCACAGTGTATATCCTGAGGGAGGCCACTCTTTCTTCCGCATACTACTCACCACCCATCACCACACCACTTCTTGGTGTTGCGAAGCTCAGTCACCACTTAAAACAATGTGCTTCCATTTCCACGTTGATACCATTTTAAGCTCTTCGGTAGTTGTATTACTACACAAAGAGGATAGCCTGCCTGTCAAATGAGGAGTCAATTATGATTCTCGTCGTGGATATTTGATAGGGGTTGAAGTGTGTATATTTGTCACAGATACTGATATAACAAGCATAAAGTTCCTACGTACTGTTACGTTGTCAAAAGGCACGATAAATTGATGGAAATTTTTTGTGGGATAACAAGGATACAATTCCACGCCCCTCAGACTTCCCGCGTCCATTCCTTCGGGTAGTCCAAGTCGTCTTCGTTGTTCCACAATAAACCTGTCATAATGTTAGTCATCACAGGAAGATCAGGTTGTGAAGATCGTCACTTACACCAACGTGACAGGCGAAGGCCCGAGTGACCTTGACGCCATCAACGGCCAGCTCCCCAACTGTGTGCACATGCTGCGAGCATTGTCTGATATTCGTCCCTCCATCCGGGTTCTTATGCACGGTACTGTAGCTAGCGGACGACCAGTCACTGGATGTGCTTGTCTTGGTGGGGCCTATCACGTCACTTGTTATCTTGTCCCATGTTGTGTCTAGGTGTCGGTGAGGAACTTTGGTTAGGTGGTTCAGGGGAGACTTACTGTTTGCGTAAGCTGGGAAAGCCATGCTATTTTTCCTATAATCCATGTGAATAATCGAAGTCCTGAAGGGGGACGCGAATGGCGCACCCGAGCAACTCTCGACTAACCCAGTCTTCCGCCCGTTGTGTACTCGCTGGGTATGTTCCTACCCGAATAATAGCATCAAGACCCTCAACTGCACCTCCAGTGCTCAGGCCAGGAAGATCGGAGCCCGATCCATCATAAGAGAATGAAAAGCTAGATTGGAATTTGATGCCTGTGTATTCCATAAGCAGATCCTTGAGGCTCAAGAGATTGTTGTTCCCAGATGGTTTCTAACAGCATGTGTTTCAGACAATACGACGGAGGACATAAAGACAAAAGATACCTGGAATTCTGCACGAACCTTGCCACACAAAATTTGCAAAAGCTGCTGTATAGCCCCCTGTTCTGCTGATACTCCCTCGTAGAGCACCTGTCAACCCATCAGTCAATGATAAGGTAACAAGTAATCAAGGGTAACTTAACTCACCGCCGGGACAAATACATATATCACAGTAATCTGGGCCTCGTTCGAATTCGCCCCATGTTGTTGCCATGACATGAAAACACTCTTCTGGCGGATCGGGTTGCAGGTTGGACCACTCGAGCCATACAAATGGTTGATTGTATTGGTCAACCAGGAACCCCGTGTCGATCCCGAGAGAATACCCAAACAATCGCTGGTCAAATCATCGATGGCCTGCTCTGAAATAGCTGGGTGAGCTATGCATATGGAGTGATCGGGTTAACATAGAAGCAACGGAATTACCCAGCCCACTGAGGACGAGTGAGATTTCAGGGTTTGACAACGCTGTGACATATGAATCATACCCAAAAAGCCCTTGTTAAAAATGGTGTTCATGTAGTCCCGACCAGGGTCTTGTACGAGGATATACATCAACTGCGCGTCGGACCTAAGGTACACGGAGTCTTCACCCTGGGTGCTCCACGAATTTTGCGGTATTGAGCCATACGAGAAGCCCAACTTGCTTTGAAAAGTTGTCGTCGCATGCCGGTTGAGAGTATCAGCGAGTTGATCGTCGTTGGAGGGCGTAGATCCGCCAGAGGGTAGCTGGGCAACTGTGGAGAAGGTATCGCGTCGGATACCGTCTCGAATGGCCTTGCTGTCCGATTGGATTGAACAGAAGGTACCTGGCATATAGGATTCGTCGAATAAGTAATTGACTCCCTCAAGAAATCTGACCTTACACATACACCCATAAAGTAGACCAGTGAAAGACTGGCACGTGGCCCGTCTATTGTAAGGGCACTGTCAACGTATAGGATGATCGTTTCAAATCTCCAGTCGCCCTGTTCTCCGACGCTAGAATCGTATGTTTTCTTCATCTGCACGAAGCTCCACTGTGGGTTCTTGTCCTCGGAGACGAGTTTAGTAACAACCTCGGCCAAATCTGGAATGGCTTGTACTGTTGTCGTTGTTCTAGAACGGTTTTGAAAGGAACAAGAATACAGCCTACACCTAACCCACATTGGAAGGTCCAGCCCACTACCAAGCTTGGGTCAGATGTAGCCTCTACCGGAATCCAACCATTGGACTTACACACACTATATACTGAAGAATTTGACCGGTGACTGGAGTACTGATACTGCATAAGTCGGCAACAAATATTGGCGTATTGAGTGCTTCAGGCGGAATCATGCTAAAAAAGCGCCCAAACTCCAAAATAAAGGAACTAACGCAATCAGATTCATGTATGTCTCGAGGCTGTCATTCGATTTTGTGCGGACTGCCTCGAAATCAGTTCCTCTATCAGCTAGGACTGATATATGCTTGGCCATTTGTGATAGGTGCATCGATTACCGAAGTCTCATATAGGAAATAGTCATTTATTCACCCAATCAAAGTTCAGCATGGGCCCGAGCTGTGGGCCGGCAATTTCCCATATCTTCTATTCCATGCTAGGACCAGATATATTTAAATTATTAGGGCCGAATTACCCATTTTTGAAACTGCGGTTGGCTCTACGAAGGACAAGGGGGATTGGTTGTGGGAGTTCATTGTATACGGTTGTATGTGGTAGGTATCACCCAAGAACCTCTAGTTAGTCCGTCTATAGTGTAATTAGGTCGGGTAGGGCTTGAAAGAAGCCACCCCAGAACGTGATGCGGGACATGACGGAGACAGTACAGGTACGCTGGCTTTCCGGTCGTGGGCAGAAGCGTGGCTTCAATCACCCTGGGAATGTTTGCGGTCTTTACTGCATCAGGAGAAACTTGACATCTTGAGAGCTGGAACACATCCTCGTGCATAGCAAAGGAACCGAAGGGGAGGTCTGGTTGGAAATTTTTCCTCATGCCCAAATATGACAGGTATATGAGTCTGCACCAACAGTACAAAATATCGGGGTCGAATTGATATATGTACTCTAACTGTCACGCAAACCTAGGTCGCTCGCTTTGATCTGCATTGCCTAGGAAAAGAGTTACAGGGGCCGAGCATGAGTAGTTGAAGCAGACGCACCAGCTGCTTGGACCCATATCGTGAGTTTTGGAAGCCCCCCCCACAGTACCATAACTATACTAATGTCAAACAAGTTGTAAACTGAGGGTGAAGGGACGTACTGCGGGATGGCCTGTTGGCCGATACACATTTTTGAGCTCACCTTCCTCATCTGTTCCCCCTATCTGGCCGGCACGATCAATCGTTGTCTTACCGAATATGTCGAGAATGTCATCGTTAATAGAGTCGAACCCAGTCCTGTAAACCTACTTCAATAAAGATGTGACGAAGAAATGAAGAACGTACGCAAAAATAATGGCATCCGCGGATAGTTCGGAACCGTCAGTGAAAATTACAGACTCTTCTCTGAGTTCAGCAACTTCTACCCCGTGTTTAACCTTCACCCTGCCAGAAATCACCAACTTTGAGCACCCGACATCGAGCACTGTGGACATCATAAGATGAGATAACATGGCCACGACAAAACAACCCACTAAAACCTTTGACCCAAGTGTGAGGTAAGAACTAACACAAAGAGTCAGGACCATACCTCCGAACCTCTCCAGGACTCGGGAATAAGTAACCCCACTATTTGTACCATTGTTGACAATCATACCCTTCTCCCTAAGCGCCTTGTACATGTCCGCGTACTTCCCAAACGCTCCCTCTCCACTCGCTTCCCGTATCTTGCTAAGCTTTCTCCCGAGCCCGATCGGCGTCGAGGCGGCCTTGAAGTCTGCAATCTCGGTGGGAACAGATCCATCATCAGGCCAAAAACGGGTCAGACTAATCCTCGTGATCTCTGATGGGACCAGTGTCGACTCGGAACGTTGGACCAACGTAATTGTATCAGCACAGACAGATAAATCCAAGCAGACATCGCCCGCGGTGGTGCCAGCACCCACAACCACGACCCGTTTGTTAATGAATGGGCGTGGGGACTTGTATTGGGAGCTGTGAATGATAGTTCCTTTGAAGGCGCTATGGTTTTGTACCTTTGGATAGATTGGCCTGCCAACCGTGCCTATGCAACAGATGATATGAGCAGGATGAAGAATGACGCGTTCACCTGCTCGGTCTATTATCATCGTCCAACGCTGTCTGGTCTCGTCGTAGATGGGGTGATCAGCTGGCTTGGAATTGGTCCACACAGTCAAATCCTGGATGTCGACGTAGTGTTCTATCCAGTCAGCTAGCTTGTCCTTTGGCGTATAAAATGGCCAGTTCTGAGGAAATCGCTGATATAGGACTTCTCAGCAACGTCAGTTCCCAGTGAATGATAGGTTCGAAAGGAAATGGCCACTCACAGTGATCGTGCATTCGGGGAGTAGTCGTGGTCATCGAATCGTATCTGTTTCGCCACGCGTCACCGAGCCGAGGGTTAATATCAATCACCAACGCAGGAATGTTCATTTGCTTGAAGCGAGCAGCGACATTCACACCTGTCTGCCCCCCACCAACTGGTGCAGTTGTTAGCCTGGTATAATCTCTCGGATCCGCTATGCGCTTACTTATGACCGCATGCGGGTTGGTTTCAATCTCCCTTCTACGTGCACTTAGAACTGTTGGCCAAATAACAGTGTGACCACCGTAGAGCCCAAGTTCCCGACCAGCCTCTTCATGATTCTTTATATCGGTCGCTATCACATAGACCGCAAGGGCTCTCCATACACCACCCTCTTCTTGAACTAGCTGAACATAACCTTGGCACCATTGGACTTTTGTTTCGAATAGAAAGCCTGAGAGAACTCCCTCGCGGGAAAGGCCAATCTGTCCCTGCTCGGGTGCAAGAAATTGACGAGTATCAATCCGGAAATTGGAGAAGGACTTTGACAGTAGTCCTTGTGATATGTACCGGTAGACTTTATCGCGGCCATGAAGTGTCCGATTGTCCCAGCAGAATACCTGGCTATCGCGGAGCCAACCGTCATCCTCGATGAGTTCGGAAGCGGCGCGAGCGTCTTTTCCCTGCAAAGCATTGGCGAAGTTGCTGAGCCAAGATGTTGCCACTGCGTCGGGACCAACAGAGGCCATGGAATGAAGAATCCCTGAGTAGAATCGCCGAATTATGCAAAAAGGAGGGGTGTGGCCTGCTTGTATATGTAGTCCTTTGGCATACGGTATGACCAATGCATTGCACTTGCAGAGAAACGAACCTGGAATTGAGTCTAAAAAATAGGATCAAACCTGTGATTTGCGTACAAAGTGACGAGAGAACGACAGAGAGAACGACATATGGGCCACAATGGAGAGGAGCATAGAACTCCTATGCCTGATAGAGCTAGACTACCTAACTTAGAGTGTCACTCGGGGAGTATGACCATGTGATGGTATACCGGGACCGGGCTGCATGCCGGTGGTGCTCCCGGGACCCCGTAGTGGTAGGTATGTAATTGGGGCTATGCCAGGGGCGTCCTCCCTCATTGGACCCCTTGATGTGACGAGAGGCCAGCACACTGCCTGATCCGTGAGATCAGGACTTTTTCGTTTGTCTATCTGTGTGTGGGAACTGCTGCAACCAGCGCCCTTCACGGTTCAGTCCGGCCGTCCCCGAGGGTACACGCAAAAGTACGAGGTCTTGGATCCGAACCCAAGACTCAAGTCTAGTCCTAGCACGAAATGAAGTCTGCATTCCTCATGAGCTCACCTTCCCAATAAAGGCTGGAGATCAAAAAATGGGCCAGGAACTTCCTGGTGGGAACCGTTTATAGCGACGGTCATAAACTCGTGTGTAAGAGAGATTTTCGAACGCTGAAAATGCAAATACATGTGTACGGGATACACACTAGACTCCAGGTCTCAAACAGAACATAATTGGCAACACATCATAGTGTCTAACTCATCAGGTAAAGTCGTCGCGATTAACCTCCCGGTGAGCTGCGTCCTCATAGTCTTGACGTGCAGTACCTGAACCTCTCCGGGTTAGTCCCACGGATAGACGACAAAAGCTGACGTATCTAACCTAAAGCCTGACCCCCTTGAAGTTTCAGGGGTGGGATTCTTTGATCGGATCCAAGGACCACTGACTCCCTTTTTTCGCTACACCGCCAACTTCCCGAGATATCTCAGGGATATCCAATGCGTGATGTCAGAGGGCTATGAATGACATATCCGTGGGATAACATCAATATATCTGGAGTGTAGCTCCGCATAAATCCCACGGTATCCTAACAGAGGTCTGCCAATACCGTACAGATACAGAAGAATGTACCACTCCGCTATCTCGCAGATATCTATTGGATACCCCCCAATATACCCCAATATACCAACAGGGATTGTCTGATTCCCTCCCTGCCCCCTGGGAATATTGATATTTGACTTCTCACGTTCAACAATCATTTCTGGGGATACTGATAGTTGGTTTTTCATGGTGCAAATATATCAAAAATCAGATCAAAATATCATTATTACGAGCAAAAACATAT
Source organism: Macrolepiota dolichaula (assembly GCA_003315915.1). Classification (NCBI taxonomy): domain Eukaryota; kingdom Fungi; phylum Basidiomycota; class Agaricomycetes; order Agaricales; family Agaricaceae; genus Macrolepiota; species Macrolepiota dolichaula. The sequence continues at coordinate 42,569 of QFDT01001860.1, forward strand.
TTGTGAACTAAATTTGGGCCCCGAAAATCTTGTCAGCCTCATCAATAAAAACTTCTGGTTGATATCCTGTTATGGACCCAGGGACTCATGTCCTAGTTCCTGAGGGCCAGATGTTATGGTTCAGCGGGCTCCTAGACCTAAGTTAGGAGGCGCCTAGCTAATTAAGGACCGAGATCCTTAACCAGCCCGCTAATAGGTGAATTGGCGAAGTGACAATACCAAAGTATAATCAGCAACCGATAGCGTTGAAGCATCGCAGCTATGGGTCCGTTAACTTCAAAGGATTAGAAGTTAAGGTCGACCAATCTTGGATTAGACGGGTAACAGTTAAGTTACAACAGAAGAGAATCAAAAACTTAGAGTTTTTGATCCTGTAATCTACGCCTATTTATGCAAGTCCAAGGTCGTTGTGTACTACTGTATTTATGAGTCATAAATGTCTGTCTGAGTCATTGATCGAAGGAGAGAAACTACTAGTACACTACAGAGCGTCCAATGAGTCAGTCTGTATCTAGATCGTAGTCCATAATCTACTATAACGTTCTATCTACTCTGAGTCATCACTATCTGAGACAGTAGAACATTCGGACGAGGTGGGGAAGCCTGTGGAGGACTCCTGAGGCGTAGGTGCTGCGGACGAGGATGAGGAGGCTGAGGAAGATGAGGGTGAGGACGAGAGATCGTAGGGAACGATCTCTGAGGACATCTCCTGATAATAGGAGGCAATAGCACGGAGTGGCACATCTTCTGAGGAGTCAGAAGAAGCATTGGACACATCATTGAACAGCCAAGGCTGCGATGGGTAGTGGTGGCCGTATTCTCCTGACTCGATGAGCGCAGCAAGAACTTCAAGAAGTTCCTGCTCGTTGTAGAACATGTAAGGATGTCGCCAGGTGGTACAATTATCCGTGACCGGATAGGGGCGCCATCCATTCTCAATGGCTGCCATCCAGCACATTGGATACGTGCTAAGGACTTCACCGTCTCCGATTATGTGGCGGTAGGGAGCTGCATGCATAGCTCGTTGTAGAACTGCATTAAGCTCAGCACAGTCGTAGACAGGGGGAAGAGGTGTGAGCCTGTAATCAGAGGTGTGTCCAGCAATAACTCTGAGAAGGTTCTGGCCCTCAGGAACTAGGACGTGAGTCCCTGGGTCCATAACATTATTCCCTTCGTTAGAAGCAATCTCCGAATTGCTACTTTCATCAGATCCCATGTCGGGGTCGAAGCCAAGAATGTGATGGGCGTCGATGGAAATAGTCTGGTAATGTCTGGGAATGAACCTAGTCAGATCTTCTGCTTCCGACGTCGGAGAAGTAGTAGAGATCCTCGTCAACGGTGTGGAGTGGCGAGGAGGATCTTTGGGGTTGATGTGAAGGTCGTGGAGGTCCATGACCACTTCTCAAAGTTGTCGTTCGTCCATAGTTTCAGACGGGTAGCCCAGTAGTAATTCTGGTAGTTCCTCGTCAGAGGGGCTCTGCTCGGAAGAAGTTGTCAATCCTCTGCTGGAAGTCTGCCTGGGCAGCGTCGTTTGCATCGTCTGAGAAACGAACCTGGAGGGGTGGTCGTTCCTCATCATGATGCCTTCGTCCATGAGGATAGCCTCGCATTCTGGGATCCATTCTAGGACAGAGAGGGCGGCCGTAGCGATTAGGTGGTAAGGAGGGGCTAAATTGGATGGGAGTTCGATAAGGAAAGCTTTGTTGCGCATTCCTGTATTCATTTCCGTTAGGGGGTAGATTCTGCCGTTCTCCATGAGATTGTCTGCCGCTAGTTGCACCAGAGATTGCATTTGCTCGGGCAATGTGAGGTGGCTGATACCTAGGCGTGGCATACATCTGAACGCTAGCGCTCTGATCAGGTCGTTCATCTCGTCGTGGGTGAGGAAGGCCAGGTGGGACTGCAGGAGTGCATGGTACTGGATGTACGGGGTGAGGAGGTTGTAAAGTTGTTGGAGAGTGAGGTTCTTCTGTCCCAGGACGTCTGGGAACGTCATGACTCTGTACAGGGCGAGATCGGCTCGGTGGGATGCTTCGTAGGCCAACCTCATTGCTGAGAAATCGATAGTCTCCCCAAGTTGCAAGCAAACGTTCTTGTAGAGGGTTGGGTAAGCTGCAGCCAAGATAGGCAGAGTGAGACTGTCGAAGTTGCTCTTCAAATCTGAGGAGCATTTGTGCATGATGCACGAAAGAAGCAAGCGAGAACCTGTAGACGTCAATTGCGGATAGAGCGTCCTGATCCCTTGGTAGATTGGACTCCTCCGGTATAAGTCCCGTGAAATCAAGTTGTTGTCGTAGTTCAAGGAGGGAATACTCAAGATCGAGTTGTTCACTAGGAATGGGAGGTAGTTCAACTGGTAAGTCATTGATGAGCGAGATGTATTCAGAATTGCCTTGTCAAAGGGTGTAGGAAGGTAAGGGGCGGAATGGGAAGGCTGAAGCAAGGGAGGCTGAATCCTGACTGGCAACGGTTGAGGTGACGGTGAGAGGAGGGTGGTTGTTGACGAGTTTGGCAAAGGTTGAGGTTCTTGGAGCTTGATTAGCATCAACTGGAGTGTTGAAGACTGAGTGTGGCGTTATGATGATAGAGGTTTGAGTGGAGGGTGAAGAGGAAGCAGGAGACGTTGACGGAGTTTTGGTTTGGGTGGAGAGATAAGTCATAGCAGATTATTGGAGTTTGTTTCCCTTCTTATACTTCGTAAGGATCTGCTGCGCTCCATCTAAGTTTCCTTCAGGTTCCCAAGTATTTTCCGAGGTTGGGTAACCTTTCCACTTGATCAGGTATTGCAACACATTGCGTCGTCATCGATGATTGATGATCGCCTCTACTTCGTAATGTTCTTCATCATTCTCGAGATCTGGAGGTGGATTCTCAAAGTGTTCTCCATATAGTTGGCTCTCTTGAACAGGGGTTAGGAGTGAAGCATGGAAAACATTGTGAATTTTCCATTGCTGCGGAAGTTCGAGTTTG
>QFDT01001861.1:0-10486 GCA_003315915.1 Macrolepiota dolichaula
CTAGGGCAAGTCCAAGACGACGAAGAGAAGTGACATACTATTACAGGATAGGGGAGACAGTCGTAACAGCTCGAGCAGATATTATAGGTATTTATTGTTAGGATTTCGCCAGAGCTCTTGTCTAGCAGTGCACGTTAATCCTGTACTGGACGTTACAAGGCTAGCTAGATCTCCCAATGGATCCAACGCTTCTGGTCCTCTTCACTAGGACCTTGCTGTGGTTGAATAGGACAGCAGATAAGGAGTGGCAAGAACAACAAGTCTACCAGACTTGAAGTCACAGCTGAGATGATGTCAAGTACTTTAGACAATGTTGAGAGAGGGAGGGAGAACACCAGGTAGTTCTTGCCTTGTTAGGGCTCAAAGAACTCAATACTAGGAGTGAGAGGAGAACGCTGTCTAGTAGCAACAACGCTAAGATTTGAATTGGGAAACTACCTACTTACAAGCTTGCTATTTATTGTGTATTGTACAAGCTATTGAGAGGTGGTAGTTCCCCAGAAGGCGAGGGGAAATGAAAGTCCGTATCTAAACATAGGGTGGGGAACAATGGAGGTCCGTAGTTAAACATAGTGTTATGGTTCAGCGGGCTCCTAGACCTAAGTTAGGAGGCGCCTAGCTAATTAAGGACCGGAATCCTTAACCAGCCTGCTAATAGGTGAATTGGCGAAGTGACAATACCAAAGTATAATCAGCAACCAATAGCGTTGAAGCGTCACAGCTATGGGTCCTTAACTTCAGAGGATTTGAAGTTAAGGTCAACCAATCTTGGATTAGACGGGTAACAGTTAAGTTACAACAGAAGTGAATCAAAAACTTAGAGTTTTTGATCCTGTAATCTACGCCTATTTATGCAAGTCCAAGGTCGTTGTGTACTACTGTATTTACGAGTCATAACAGTCTGTCCGAGTCATTGATTGAAAGAGAGAAACTACTAGTACACTACAGAGCGTCCAATGAGTCAGTCTGTATCTAGATTGTGGTCCATAATCTACTATAACGTTCTATCTACTCCAAGTCATCATTATCTGAGATAGTAGAACATTCGGACGAGGTAGGGAAGCCCGTGGAGGACTCCTGAGGCGTAGGCGCTGCGGACGAGGATGAGGAGGCTGAGGAAGACGAGGGTGAGGACGAGAGATTGTAGGGAACAATCTCCGAGGACATCTCCTGGTAATAGGAGGCAATAGCACGGAGTGGTACATCTTCTGAAGAGTCAGAAGAAGCATCAGACACATTGTCGAACAGCCAAGGCTGTGACGGATAGTGATGCCCATATTTTCCTGACTCGATGAGCGCAGCAAAAACTCCAGGAAGTTCCTGCTCATCATAGAACATGAAAGGATGTCGCCAGGTGGTACAATTATCCGTGACCGGATAGGGGCGCCATCCGTTCTCAATGGCTGCCATCCAGCACATTGGATACGTGCTAAGGACTTCACCGTCTCCGATTATGTGGCGGTAGGGAGCCGCATGCATAGCTCGTTGTAGAACTGCATTAAGCTCGGCACAATTGTAGACAGGAGGAAGAGGTGTGAGCCTATAATCAGAGGTGTGTCCAGCGATGACTCTGAGAAGGTTCTGGCCCTCAGGAACTAAGACATGAGTCCCTGGGTCCATAACACATAGTACAAAAACAGAAGAAGAGAAGAGAAAGGAAAAGCGGGAGTCTGTGCTCCAAAGAGTCCAAGGTCTCTAAGTTTAGCTATTCTCCTACATTGGTGTTGTTTGTCTGTTTACTCCAAGTTAAGTTCTTCTTCTTTATGAAACTCCCAGTCTTCCCATTGTGCGTCAACTACCATCATGTCTGTGAGGACATCAAAGGAATCAAAAATAGCGTTCATAACATTTATACTGTGCTCCTCAGCGCAATTTGGGCAAGACAAACTTGAGCCTGTAGAATTTATCACAGAAGTAATGTTACAACCTTCCTAAGTGATCAACTCAGGTTGCAACAAGTGATGAAGACTTGAGAGCGATGAGAGAGTAGAGAAGGGGAATCAACGAGTTGGTAAAGCGTAAGGAATACAACAGAGTACCTAGGTGTATATATACTACTGGGGTATTCCTACTGGAGAGTCTATAATGGCGGCTGAGTAAGTGTGACGTTGTAGCTGAGTAAACAGTGGAGTAATCGCAGAATGAGAAGTAGTGGAGGAGAGACAGGTCCTTGACAAGCAGGGCAATGATAGGAATGGATGGATATTATAGTATGCGATAGCCCCAAGGGAATATAACATTACCTCCTTTTTATGCTCTGTGACCACACAGTTACCCTACAATGAATTGTGCGAGGTCTTTCTTGGTGGGTCCTGTGTAGAACTTGTTGTCGATAGTGCTGTGTGCGATGAATAGTTTGGCGTGGTCTGGACTTCCTGCAAACATGGCGATCTTGATGCCTTTCATAGTGCCCCAGGTATTGGGTTTGTCAATGAGGAGGGTGGCAAGGATGTGATCGACATATTGTTTGTCGAGTTCTCTGTTATCAAGTAGTGTGGTAAACATACTGGGGAACTCCCATTCCCTGACTTCCTTGGGTCCTACTCGCTCTGGTGCCGTCAGGAAGGAGAGCATGTTCTCGACTTCCATGGCGATGGCGGGAATTCATTGGATTTCTTCCTCACCCTCTCTCGCTTTTTTCTCTTCTCTGTCCATTTTGCCTGTCCTCCTGGCTTTCCTACTTTCAAGCGGATATGGGTCCGTGCCCATGAGGAGTTGTGCTAACTTGACGGCTCCTTCCTCTTTGTCGTTTCCATCATAGTGTACGAGGACCAGTACCTTGGATAATATGGAGCATAGGGATAGCAATTTCCCTCTGATGTCGGCGTCAATGAAGTCCTCTAGGTTGACCTGTATGTCCTCCACATGGTCAATGGCTTGGTTGTGTCTTCTCTGTCCTCGGGTGGCTGCTTGGATTCGTGGTGAGATTGCAGTTAGGACCAATTGTGCATCCTTCATTGCTGATTTGGCTGCTGTTACTGCTTTCTGAATGTTGGAGATGTCATTGACACATCCTAGCATCTCGTTGATGGACACTCCTTTCCTGTGTTCAGTGATCATCTGTGTAATGGACAACGTGACTTTGTCCATGGTGACGTCTTGGGTGATGGAGTTGTGGGCTTGGGGTTCCTCAGTGTTGAGGAGGGAGGCAACAGATTGGTGGTTTTCAGTAGAAGACATGGTTCAAAGAGTGCAGTTGATGATGGGTTTTGGCAATTTCTGCCCCCCTTTTATAGGTTTTCCTTGCTCCGCAAGAGACTTCCTGTATGTCTCTAGTGCCTCCTGTGTGTTTCCTAATGAGGATGTGGGTATCCATGAGTCATGTTCATCTCCATATCCCTTCCAGTGCACAAGGTATTGCGTTCCTCTGCCCCTTCTGCGTTCTCCTCAGATTTCTTTCACTTCATATTCCTCCTCTTCCCCAACTAATACCGGTGGGGGTGGTGTTGGCGTTTCTTGCCCCGTGTAGTTTGGTGTCCGGTATGGTGTTAATAGTGATTTGTTAAACACATTGTGTATGATCCAATCTTCTGGCAGCTTTAGACGGTAGGCTGATACTCCTATCTGCTTGGTGATCTGGAATGGTCCGTATTGTCAGTTGCTCAGCTTCTCCATGGGTCTGTTGGTCTTGATGTTTGTCCCTTCCAGCCATACCCATTGTCCTATTGATAGTTCATGTTGCTTTCCTCGTCTCTTATCGTGGTTCCGTTTTGTTTCGTCTCCTTTTGCTGTTAGATGCTCTGATACTTCCTTTCTAATCACACTCAGGCTTCAGACAAATTTGTCTACCATGGGTGTTTCTGGGTCTGCGGTCAGGTTCCCTTTCCAGGGGTGTCTTCCATAATTGATGTAGAATGGAGAGTGTCCTGTGGCGCTGTGATGTTTGTCGTTGTACTGGAATTCTGCTGTTGCTAGCCAGTTGGCCCAGTTGTTCTGTCGGTAGTTCACATAGTGTCGTAGGAATGCTTCCACTTCTTGGTTGATGCGTTCTGTCTGTCCATCCGTCTGGGGATGGTATGCTGTGGATAGTCTTCTGTCGATTCCTAGGGCCTTGCATAGGTTCTTCATGAATTTTGCTGTGAACTGTAGTCCTCTATTGCTGATGATCACTCTTGGGATGCCGTGTAGCTTCCAGATGTGGTCCCTGTATATTTCTGCTAAACCCTTTGAACTTAGGGTTGTTGTGGTTGTGATAAGTCGGATCATCTTGGAGAACCTGTTATGGTCTCGATGACAAACCCCTTGCATTGGTTATACAAGTGGCGCCTTGAACTTCTCGACATTCCGGACTATGAAGAAGTACTGGACTGATCTACCTCTCCACATGGAACCCCTCCACCCCCTTGGTACGAGTCCCAGTACCTCAACCACCACCTCCGCCAAGTATGGGATAACTCCTCCTTTATCCATATCTATTGGCACGGACTCTACGAGACCACAATTGCTTGGCCCGCACTCACCAGAGCCGACAACTACGGATGGAGGCAGATCGTCAGAGATACATCCTTCACCCACCCATACCTGATGGGCCGACCCTACGACCTTTGCCAGACCGACTCCCCTGTCAATCTCTCTATCAGCCACTTCTCCACAATGTCATCGCCTTCGGATCAAGAGAACTCCAATAGTATGGATTCCGTAGATCCGTCATCTTCCATTTCACAGCGAGCTTCCATTCCCGGAACGCCATCTCGTTCCGACGTCCCTTCCGATCCTGTCAGTAGTGTTTTATCTTAGTGAGCAATGGACAAAATAGTAAAAGCAAAAGTATCTCGAAATGTATAAATAAAGGACTATTCTGTAGTTGAAGCTTCAGCTTCAACCTTTTCATTTGTCTCCCTCTTTACTCTTGTCCTCTCTCTCTCTCTCTCTCTTGAATATAACTTGTTGTTGTATTCTCTTGAGTGAACTTAGCATTCTTCTGTCTGTCAACAGCAGAAGATATCAGTCTCTGTTCAGTACTCCAGGACAACTAGTGTTGTCAGCTGAAGGTGATTGTTGAAGTAATCCTTCAGTGTTGACTAGCCTAGTGGCCATCCTCACGGTGCCCTCTAGGTGAACCATAACAGAACCTGTTGACTACTACCAGGATTGCGTCTGCTCCTTTGGACATTGGTAGTGGTCCGATCATATCGACCGTGATTTTGGTCCATGGTCCTTCTGCTGGGGGTATGGGGTGTAGCGGGGTTGTCTTCTTGTGGCGTAGTACCTTGTTTCTTTGGCAGCTGTCGCATCCTTCTACAAATCTCTGTACGTCTCCTTTCATTGTATTCCAGTAATACAACCTTTTGAGAAGGTCCAGCATTCTCTTTTGCCCTGGGTGTCCGACGTTGGGTGGGTTGTGATGTTCTGCGAGGATTTTCTCTCGAAGCTTTGCATCTGTGGGTATGCATATGCAATCATCCCGGTAGGTTATTCCATCTGTGGTGACTGTGCGCTCTGGTTCTTCCTTTAGCCATTTGTATACCTGTCCGTTAAGTCGCCCGTTCCTTATCTCTGTGCTCCATTCCTCTTTAGGGGTAATCCAGTAGTTCTTGGTTCGGAATATTTGTATGGGCAGTGTCAGATGTTCGCTTCTGGTTCTTCTGACGAATAGGGACTCCTTTAGTATGGTAACCTTTGGTTCGGGTCCTTCGTCTCCTTGTGTTCTCCTGGATAAAATGTCTGCCTTGGTGTTTGTCTTTCCCGGGATGTGTCTGAGCGTGAAGTCATAGTCTTGCAATCTGAGGTACCACCGGGCTTGTCGTCTGTTGAGTTTTTGCGGTTCCTTGTAGTACTTCAGGTTTTTGTGGTCCGTCCAGATCTTGAATGGTTCCTTGGCTTCCAATAGGTATTGTCTCCATTGTTTGAGGCCTTCCATGATGGCGAGTAGTTCCTTGTTGTAAATTTCGTAGTTCCTTTCTGCCGGATTCATGGTTCTCAACATGAATGCTATTGGGTGCCACTTGTTGTGTTGAAGTTAAGAAAGTACTCCTCCTATTGTGTAGCCCGATGCGTCTACTTCCATTCTAAATTGTCCTTCGTCTTGTGGTAGTGCCAGTACTGGTTCTTCCGTTATCCTCTTCTTAAGTTCTTCGAATGCCTGTTGTTGTTCTTTCTCCCACATCCATCCCTCGTTGCCCTTGACCTTGTGTAGCGGTGCTGCGATTGCGCTGAATCCCTTGATGAATCTTTGGTAAAAGTTTGCGAATCCTAGGAATGATTTCACTCCCTTGACATTTGTTGGGGTAGGCCAGTTTCATACTGCTTCAATTTTCTCCCCCTCCATCCTTACTTTGCCATCTCCCACAATGGCGCCCAGGATCGGTATTTCCGTTGCGTTGAACATGCACTTTGTCCTTTTGAAGTACAGGTTGTGTTTTTCGGCTATTTCCAGGAATCTGCAAGTGCGTTCTGCCAATTCTTCCTTCGTCTTCCCAGGTATCACGAAGTCGTCCATGTAGTTGATTAGAATACCCTCCTGTAGTAACTGTCTGAATACGCAGTTCATCATTCATTGAAATGTTCCTGGGGAGTTGCACATTCCAAAGAACATGACCGTTGGCTCGAATAGTCCTTCGTTCGTGACAAATGCCGCTTTCCACTTGTGTCCCTCCTTTATCCTGACGTTGTTGTATCCCCATATGATGTCCAGTTTGTTGAAGTATTTTGCGTCCTTTAGTTTGTCAATAACCTCCTCTATCAGCGGCAGTGGTGTCTTGTCCTTGATTGTGTGTTGGTTCAGCTTCCTGTAGTCTTGACACAACCTCTTGCTGCCATCCTTCTTGGGTATGAAGAAGCATGGTGCTGCGTACGGGGATTTGGATGGTCTGATGCATCCAGAGGCGAGGTTTTCTTTTACAAAATCCCAGAGTTCTTCCTTTTCCTTGATTGTCATGGGATATACTTTGGCGTTCATGTCTTTGGGTGCTGTTTCCGTCAGGTTGATTTCGTGATCCCATTCACTTGGAGTCGGTAGTTTGTCAAAGTTCTTCTTGTTGAATAGGTGTGTGAATTGTCAAAGGTAATGTGGTAGATCCTCTGCCTTTGTGGGGTCAGCGGTTTTTTCAATGTCATCTTTGGCTTCTTCTGTCTTTGTTGTCCGATTGTGGGTTTCCCAGTTTCCGTGTTGTATCCTGCACCCTTCCGGGCATCTGGTGAAGTTGATCCGTCCAGCCTTCCAATCTATTTCTGGATTGTGCACCATAATCCAATTGTGGCCCAAAAATAGTTCTGCTGATTGTATGTCCGATATTTGCGCCTCCATATGCTCTGTGTGGTTTCCAATTGCCATCTCGAATATGGCTTTTTCCGTGACCAGGTTTTGGGTTGTTCCGTCTGTGTTGTACACCATCCTTGGGTTTTCTAGTGGTGTCGTGGGTAGTTGCAGCTCTTTCACCATTTGCCTGCCAATGCAGGTGTCTGTGCATCCTGTGTCGATGATTGCTTCAACCTTCTTTGTGCCTGTCTTGGTTGTTATTGTTGGTTTGATCAAAAGTTCTCGTGCTCCTTTTCTTCTTTGTGGGATAACGTATGATTTAGAGGAAAAGTTAGATACATGGGGTCTTGATTTTGCACTCAATCAGACCCTTCGACAAAACCCTGCTTGGTTTCTTCTTCGTCGTTCTCTATTCCCCTGTTCTGGGATTTCTTTGGTGCTCTGCAATTCCTGGCAATGTGACCTTCTTTTCTGCAATTGAAGCATCCTCCTCTTTTCTTCTTCGGCTTCCTACATTCTTTTGCAATGTGTCCGTTGATGCTGCAGTTGTAGCATTTGGGTCCTCGGAGTTCCTGTCGTTCTATTTCCATGGGTTGGCCCATTCCTCCATATGTGATGCCTGATGTGGTGTGTCTGTCTCTAGACTCTGTTGACTCGTATCCTTTCCCAACCGATAATATCGCCTTGACCCATTCGTCGTAGGTGTGGGGCATTCCTTCTGCTGGATATCCTAATATAGTCTTGATTATGTCCAGGCATACATTCCTTTTGAGCAGGAAGAGTGTGTGTGCATCGTCTGTGCGGGCTTTGATCTTGAGTACCCTGAATTCCACAAGGTAGTCGGCAGTGTTCTTGTTCCTTTGCTTAAACGTTTTGATCTTCCATTCTGCTTCTGGTTGTTCCATGTGGTCTCCAAATGTGGATACCATCTCTTTCACGAATTCGTCCCAGTTGACTGTATCGTCCTTGCCTCCCAACTGTGCTAGTTTCATTGAGGCAAATTGTCCTGCCGTCCCTTCTCTGAGGCGAGCTAGTACTGCTGTGGCCTTGTCGTTGGCCCCTTCAATTCTGTTGAACTTCAAAAATAGCAAGGTGGCTCTCCACCAATCTTCGAATTTATTCCTGGTTCCATCAAAGAACCCTGGCTCCGGTACGAGTGATTTTCCGTGGCCTACTGCGGGCGCTGCTGGTGCTATTTCCTGGTCAGACATTTCTTCACTGTCTGTGTTGTCGCTTTCTGTGTCTGGTGGTTCGTTGGCGTTATTGCTGTCCTGTAATTCTTTGTCTGAGAATTCTTCCTTGGTGGTTTCTTCTTCCAATGAGGTCTCTTCTTCAGAGGTGGTCTCCTCTGCTAACGCTGGTGTCGGTTCTCTGGTCCTGTCTCTGGAAGCAGGTCCACTAAGGCTCATACACAATGGCCTTCTTCTGCAAGGTGAGTTGTAGACACTTTACCAAATGTTATGACCTTCCTAAGTGATCAACTCAGGTTGCAACAAGTGATGAAGACTTGAGAGCGATGAGAGAGTAGAGAAGGGGAATCAACGAGTTGGTAAAGTGTAAGGAATACAACAGAGTACCTAGGTGTATATATACTACTGGGGTATTCCTACTGGAGAGTCTATAATAGTGGCTGAGTAAGTATGACATTGTAGCTGAGTAAACAGTGGAGTAATTGCAGAATGAGAAGTAGCAGAAGAGAGACAGGTCCTTGACAAGCGGGGCGATGATAGGAATGGATGGATATTATAGTACGCGATAGCCCCAAGGGAATATAACAGCAGCTGTGGTGTGGCTGTGTCTGCAGAGGTCACAAGACAGCTTATTTGTCAGGATTGTGAGTGAGGCGTGATTCGCAGTATGCCAGTCCATGATGTGTTATGGTTCAGCGGGCTCCTAGATCTAAGTTAGGAGGTGCCTAGCTAATTAAGGACCAAGATCCTTAACCAGCCTGCTGATAGGTGAATTGGCAAAGTGACAATACCAAAGTATAGCCAGCAACCAATAGCATTGAAGCGTCACAGCTATGGGTCCTTAACTTCAGAGGATTAGAAGTTAAAGTCAACCAATCTTGGATTAGATGGGTAACAGTTAAGTTACAACAGAAGAGAATCAAAAACTTGAAGTTTTTGATCCTGTAATCTATGCCTATTTATGCAAGTCCAAGGTTGTTGTGTACTACTGTATCTATGAGTCATAAATGTCTGTCTGAGTCATCAATCAATCAAAAGAAACTACTAGTACACTACAGAGTGTCCAATGAGTCAGTCTGTATCTAGATTGTAGTCCATGATCTACTATAACGTTCTATCTACTCCGAGTCATTATTCTCCGAGACAGTAGAATGTTCGGACAAGGTGGGGAAGCCCGTGGAGGACTCCTGAGGCGTAGGCGCTGTGGAAGAGGACGAGAAAGCCAAGGAGGACGAGAATGAGGACGAGAGATTGTATGGAACAATTTCTGAGGACATCTCCTGGTAATAGGAGGCAATAGCACGGAGTGGTACATCTTCTGAAGAGTCAGAAGAAGCATCAGACACATTGTCGAACAGCCAAGGCTGTGACGGATAGTGATGCCCATATTTTCCTGACTCGATGAGCGCAGCAAAAACTCCAGGAAGTTCCTGCTCATCATAGAACATGTAAGGATGTCGCCAGGTTGTACAATTATCCGTGACTGGATAGGGGTGCCATCCATTCTCAATGGCTGCCATCCAGCACATTGGATACGTGCTAAGGACTTTGCTGTCTCCAATTATGTGGCGGTAGGGAGCTGCATGCATAGCTCGTTGTAGAACTGCATTAAGCTCATCACAATCATAGACAGGGGGGAGAGGCGTGAGCCTGTAATCGGAGGTGTGCCCAGAGATGACTCTGAGAAGGTTCTGGCCCTCAGGAACTAGGACGTGAGTCCCTGGGTCCATAACATGATATCCTGGCTCTCTTCTGGTGTAGCGGCTTGGGGGTTGGCCACCACAGGCAAGGTGTAGGTGCCACACATTACTGTGCCCAGAGTGGTCATGCCTCAACAAAGGGGCATGGTGTATTGGTCCATGACCATCCCAAATTCATACTGCCATTCATCATAATCAACAGCGCCTTGGAGGACAGGCAAGGTTGCAACGAGTTGTTGTGCCATTTCAAATATCTGGAAAAGATCACATAAGCTTCTGAAGACAGCAAATGAACGCGTCAATGAGCTATGGTTGCCATAGAGTTGTATGTGGGCTGCACTATGTCAGGAAAACAGAGTTGGCCATGGAACATGGTTCACTCTGCCTAACAAGGTCAT